>JAKUCV010002103.1:0-34786 GCA_028386065.3 Turnera subulata | reverse complement strand
CTCATCGTTGGAAGACTTTGGGGGTAGGCATCTTTCTACTTGTTATTCACGGGTCAAATAACTTGGTGTCCTTTAGAAATGATTTTTCTTCTGCTCGTGGATTAGATTATTTATGTTGGAAAGTTAAATACTTTTTTGAAACGGATAATTCTTGCCAAAAGATGGAGACTACTGAATAATGGAGTGAGAAAATGATGTGTCCTTGTTAAGGCCTAGCCTTTCTAGCTAGTAGCTAGTGTTAGATCTTTTTAACTCTTGTGGGCAATGCAGATTATGTTAGTTGATAGCTTATGAATATCTTGGTGTCACTTTAAGGCCTTCAAGTCTGTTGTATAGTAATAAATCCATTTAGGATCCGGTTTCACTACTAGATTTAATATATATTTGATTTATTTTGGGTATATAATTAACACAAACCAATTTTATGCTACATGCTTTCACGATATTACTTTATCATATTTTATTTTTTCAAAAAATACCCAATCATCTCACATGAATCTACAAAACAAGTAGTTGATAGGAAATAGCAATGAACTTGGAAACTTGGCTATCAGGCTAATTCATCGACATTAATACATCTCACACTAGATAGGTACTATATATTATGTACATTATCTAGTTCATGTGATGTGATGAAGGTTACTTCCTCTTTACGGGAAAAAAAAAAAGAAAGGCACTTCTTCTTTCGCTAGCTGAGTCATCAGCCAACCCACCAACATTAATTCCTCTGCCTATTTAAATGGAGACCAAACTCCACTTCCCTATCTATGGCTTTACTAAAACAACATAAAACAAAGCCGCGTATCACAGTCCTTGTTCTTTTTCCCTTCTCTTTATATATAGACGACCCAATATATACCCCCTTACCGCAACAACAACATTACAGTAGTGTTTTGTGTACATGTAACATCCATAGCAGCAGTTATTACCTTACCTTGTATGTTACACAAAGAGTAGTAAATTAATTGCAATCATGAAGAACGTTTCAAGAAACAAGTTCTTGCTATGCTTCAGGCCCGTTGTTGATATGGACCAGCTGGTTCTTGAATCCAATAAAGGTGGTGGTGTACATGTTGGTCGCAGCTTGAAGAACCAGGCGGGTAATAATTTCCCCTACCTTTCCACCAAGAAGAAAATGGAAATGAAGCGTTCTTTGTCTACTCTTTCACATCATAGTTGCTCATCAACAAGTACTTCTCCACAGGATCATTTGTTGGGTCTTCATCGTGATCATTCTCCAAAAAGAACCTTCTCTCGTGTCATGAAAGCTGTCTTGTTCGAGACTGTATTGCCGTATTGGTAAGTTTGATCCTGGCTAGCTGATTGTTGTTTTTGCTAATATACGGCCGGTATCTTAGACGAGCCCACCTGTCACAAAACCACTAGCACAACCAATACACTTTTTTTTGATACTAACAACCAATACACTTATATACCTGTCACAAAACCACTCAAATTTAATAATTTAATTGAAAAATCTTTAGGATTATTTAGTACCCGAATCTGATGTAAAATTATTAGTGGTTGTAACTTTGCAGCATGATTTTGAAATAGTTCTTGTTCTTGAAACAAGTTCTTGGTTATTTGGTGTTAATTACACCTTTCGAATCCAAAATGAATTTAAAAAATGATTAATGCTCCCCGCTCCCAATATAGAAAAGGTATTAGCTTTTAGTTAATGCATGAAAAAATATTTATAAGAAGATTGGACTTTTGCCCAGAGGTCCGTCCCCAGTTTGATGGTGGCCAATTAGTTTCGATGGTTTTGTTCATGGCAGATCAAAAAGAATATAGATCAAGGACAAGTTAAGCAGAAAAAGAAGTAATTAATAAAATAAAAAAAAAAAGAAAAGGACTAATAAAGTCTGGAACCAAAATTTCATTAATTACTAAGCAAGATATCCAAAGTCGATATTAAAGATGGTGGATTTGGAACCGGGTCTAATATTTGATGCTTCAATGCTTTATGCTGATTAATTAATTAGAGAAGAATAATTAACATGGCTACAACGGATTGGAGGAAGTAATTGACTTCAAAGCTCATCAAGCTCCTTTGATTAGATACCTAATCAGTTTACTTTTGTGTTTGATCTAAATCCATATCACTGACTCTGTGCGTTAAGCAACTAATTAAAGCAAATTTTAGAACTAGACGCAAGATTATTATAATAAAAAAATTACTATATAAATAAAGATGTTCTAATTTGCGAGGATTTGTATATATGCACGTTTGGAAAATGAGATACCATGGCTTTATAATTAGTTAATTAAGAATTGCTAGCTAAAGCTGAATGCCACAATTCATATAAAGGTGGTTGTACCTTCTATTAATTTAGTTTCCCAATAAAATTGAATGATGTCATTTTGCTTTGCTTCTTTTTCTTAAGAAGTAGAACCAAATTGCTAACAAGTTTGCTTCTTTTTTTGGCTAACAAATTAGCTTCATGAACTAAATAACCTAGATGTAATTGTTATGTAAAGTTAAGGATAAATATGAAAAAATTTCAATTAATGATCATTGAGAATTATAAAGCGTCAATCTTTTTGGAACAAATTTTTTCCCCTCAAACGTCAATTAATTCCGAACGGAGGGAGTAGCTAATAAGATTAATATTATTAAACTCGGTTTTTGTAATTTTAGTAAATCAAGAGGTCTATATAATTGCAGTTTAATCGGTCGTTTATAAATTAACAATAAAAAGCATTTTAAAAATAATTCTCATTTTGAAATCAAAGGCCTGACCACAAAAAAAATTATGGGGAAATGACTTTCAATCCAAGAAAATCGGGATGGGTTACTAGTCCCATGGAATCCCTCATGACCCAACCGTGGTCACAATGTTGTTAAACTTAAACTTGGATCGAAGGTTAACCCAATTGGGCCATTGGGTCGTAATTTTTTCAATGTAAAAAGTGGTCAAATCTAGGTTGAACCATAAATTTACAAAGGAATCATCATTGACCGGGTTTGAATCATGGTTTAACCAAATTCAACCAGCTATGTTGTGCCAAATTTAAAAACAACGAAATAAGAAAAACTCCTTCACTTAGGATGGTTCTAATAGGTCAAACCATTTATGGTTCCACCATTACTTCTTCTTTTCCCTCCCCCTTTTCCCCTCCAAATCAGTAGTGTTCTATTTTTTTTGCAACAATTGAACACTAGTGAGTGGTCCCAATATCGGAATAATAAACCGTTTGGTTACGTTTAAATTATAAGTTTTTTTAATGAAATATTCACTCACTATTGTATATGTGTAGCCCGAATTGGACCCGGATTTGTCATGCCAAAACATGGGTAAAGAATAAAAAGAAGAAGAAACATCCTATATTACTTAGACCCGACCCGGGAATAAACCGATTGGTCATCAAATGGCGAGCGACACGGTGCTGCCCAAGACCTCAATTCTTGTTTTCCAGTCCGAGACCTCAATTCTTGGTCATCAAACCATTCAAGCATGCACAAAATGATTGCCAGTTAGCATAAGAGGTGCAAGCAGCAAAAGCTCCACAGGCTGCATAATCTGCACAGTCTACATCTGGAGAAACCGGATAGAAATCACCGGGAGTTCAAGTTCTTTAATTAGAAGCAGTTCTTCTAGATGAAGGCAATCTTGTCTTGAGAGATGTATGTATCTAGTCCATTAGAGATATTATGGCAGAGCTTTGATCTTCCAACTAATGCATGCCTCCCTAGTGCCAAGATTGGATTTAACAAGATCACCAAGAAGAACACACAACTTGTAGTTTGCAATTATCTTACTGTGCAGTTTTTGTTGCAGGTTCGTTGGCAGGTATTCCAGCACAAGTGTGTGCGTAGGATCACAGTAGGCTTCTAGCTTGATGATGTTTTTGTGATTTGGAAGTTTGGTCAGCAGTGCATCCCTCTCAGCCTGAAATACATATACAAAAAAAGGGCAGCTAATTTGTAAATATCTTTTTATTCATCCAAGCTGTTTGTAAATTTCTTTTATTCTTCATCAAATGTCACTCTAATCTTGGAAATGATATTTTTCATTTATGAATGGATGTGACTAATCTATCCACTTTGAGCAAAGATTATTTGAACAACTACAAATAAGAATGTGACTAATCTATCTACTTTAGAGCATAGTTATTTGAATACCTAACTACTAATAAATTAGAACAAACAGAATTTAATTTGTGCTAATTAATGCTTACTTCATAGCGTTTCACACGGTCGACGCCGGTCCTGGTCTCTCTGCACGTTTTCACCGCGACTAACTTCCCTTTATAGCGGCCTTTGAGAATCTTGGATTTCGGCTCGTCATAAATGACCCGATCGGGCTCTTTTTGGGCTGCGTCCAGTATCTCGGCCAGGTCAGCTTCAGTGAGATGGGTTCGGGCGGCAGCCTTGGTTTGCTTTGGAGCCATTGCTCCGATGTAGCCGGCGGTGTTGTCTTGGAGAAAGAGCGACGCGGTTTTTTAGAAACCCTAGGAAGTCAAAGAGAGAATGCGGGCGAGGCGCTGTTTTAGTGAAGCCCTAGGTTTATTTGCCACGTGTACGGGGTGGATTTCTCCGTATTGGATTACTTCCTGAATACCAAATTAGCCTTTCATTTTTGGTTAATTGGTCAATTTGGCTCCTGGGTTTTAATTCTGGTCAATTGTGGGTCTCAGTTTGTAATTTCGGTCAATTGAGCCCCTCAATTTGTAAAATTGAGTTAACCTAAACCAATTAGCAAAATTAATCAGTTTAGTCAACAAATTATCCCAGGCTAAACATTTTTTAAGTGCGGGCTAATTGCTATCTTACACATGGTGTGGGACCTGTGCAATTATTAGCTTGATTTTGTAGATTAAATCATTATGACAGACTTACGTTTATATCAAAATAATAATAATAATAATAATCATGTGGAATAACTCTTAAACACCTGCATGATATCTGTCGAGTATCCAAAAGAAGATTTGGGTTCCACTTTTGAGAACAAATTTTAAAAAATATTCTTGGGGAGAGTAGTTTGCCACTTTATTGTCTTTTTTACGGAAATCTTATTTTAATAAGGTCTTTTAGGAAGATCATAATGATAAAATGAATAAATNATCCAAGAGAAGATTTGGGTTCAACAACTACATTTATTCATGATAATCAACTTCCATACTCTATCCACTGCACGGATAAAGCTCCAAAACCATTAGAGCAACAAACACTGATTTTGAATGGCAAGATCAACATTACTCATACCCCCAAGGAACAAATTCTACACCATGCCACCAATTTCTTTCAATTCGAATGATCAATTTTTAACTCCGCAATTGAAACTTTAAACAAGCACATGTAATTAATAGGGACTCCACCGCAATTCCCTTGTTTTTCCGCTTATCCATTGTTGTAGTGTGTTCTTAGCATTGTTCTTATTTCTTAGGCATAAGGTTGGGACCAAAAAAAGTTACCAAGCTGTTGGCAATTTAAGGTAGTTTGTCTTGGGCACAAAGGATTTTTCACGATAACATTTTTTTAAGAAAAATGTCATAAAAACAAAAAGTTAACACCACAAAATGTAACCCAACCACGTTTTTTTTATACTTGTGAGTATCCGAGCTCGGCAAACTAGACTAATCTCACCCGTGGCTCGACTATCCTTCTCACTTCCCGGGCATTTGGCCTAGGACCATGAGCGTGTTGAACAAAGTTCCACTATCACAAAGTGAACAATGCTCCGCTACCAGATTGTTGAACTATGCGCAGCACTAAGCACTAACCTTTCACACTACCAACCTCGTTACACAGGCAGACTCTGCTGAGACTAAGCAAGACTAACTTGCACATGCAGGTTTCACACGGTCGACGCGGGTCCTGGTCTCTCTGCATGTTTTCACCGCGACCAACTTCCCTTTATAGCGGCTTTTGAGAATAGTGGATTTCGGCTCGTCATAAATGACTCGGTCGGGCTCTTCTTGGGCTGCGTCCAGTATCTCGGCCAGGACAGCTTCGGTGAGATGGGTTGGGGCGGCAGCCTTGGTTTGCTTTGGAGCCATTGCTCCGATGTAGCCGGCGGTGTTGTCTTGGAGAAAGAGCGACGCGGTTTTTTAGAAACCCTAGGAAGTCAAAGAGAGATTGCGGGCGAGGCGATGTTTTAGTGAAGCCCTAGGTTTATTTGCCACGTGGACGGGGTGGATTTCTCCGTATTGGATTACTTCCTGAATACCAAATTAGACTTTCATTTTTGGTTAATTGGTCAATTTGGCTCTTGGGTTTTAATTCTGGTCAATTGTGGGTCTCAGTTTGTAATTTCGGTCAATTGAGCCCCTCAATTTGTAAAATTGACTTAATCTAAACCAATTAGCAAAATTAATCAGTTTAGTCAACAAATTATCCCAGTCTAAACATTTTTTAAGTGCGGGCTACACTACAAAAAAAGTTGTTATTTGCGGAGGTTTTTTTGAACATTTTGCGGAGGTTTTGACCCCCGCAAATTGACTTTGCTGCAATTTACGGAGGTTTCAAAAACCCCCGCTGTTACCACTCCCACAAACAATTTGCGGGGGTCGTTAAGGTGACCTCTGCTGCACCCCCCGCAAATTGAAAAATTAATTTGCGGGGGTTATGTCGCCCGCCGCAATATGACGCCCAACCCCCGCAAATTCACAAGATATTGATGCATACCATGGCACCTTAGCCCCCACAAATTGAGCTCCAACCCCCGCAATATGACACATTCCCAAAAAAAAATTGCAATTGCGGAGGTTAACTTTCATTGAATTGCGGCGGTTCACGACCTCCGTTATTTGATTAGCGCTCTCAAAAAAAAATAGCGGAGGTTTTTGACCCCAACAGTCTTTCCCAAAAAAAATTAGTATTTAAACATTTATATTTAGATTTCCTTTTCTTTGTTTGCAATAATAAAAATAACACAATTGACAATAAATAAACTTTATTAATAATTCAAAATTATTTACATTGAAATTACCCAGAATTCCAATAAAAGTATTACAAAATTGAATATGAGGCATAGTTTAGCTCAGGCCTCTACTAATTACAAAATTGAGAGTTGAAGGAAAAATTACCCTGGTTGTCCTAAAACAAGTTTCAAATCACTAACGGGGACTCCATTTCCTTTTCATCCTTCAGTGATTTAACTGCAAATAAGACATCTTAAAATGAGAAAAAGCCGCACAAGATTTCCAGCCGCACAAGATTTCCAATAAGAAAAAAATACAAGGTGTGAAGGGCAAAGAAAACAACCATCAAACATATCCAAGGTGTATGAATAGAGCATGACGAATGAACTAGTTATGTAACGTGTTTGCATCATCTTAATGGTGAACAAATTACATAAAACAGTAAGTATAATATTATGGGTACAACTTAGTATTGTTTAACTTATTCTAATTCACATATGCTCAATCAATCAAAGAATTCCATGGAAGCATGATTAGAACTAACCTGAATTGTTTTCTGAAGAAAAGTGTCTCCAAAAGAACAATACATGGAGTGATTGCCAATTTAGTCATCTGAAATGAGAAAGGAAACTTCATTTTTTAGACGTCAAACTAGTAAAAACTTCACAACAGAATGTTAGCATCCAATATTCAGTAAACAAACATAGTCAACACAACAGAAAAAAGGACAAGAAACCATTACCTAAAACAAAAGCTGGAAACAGATAATTGAACAAGCCATAGAGCTGCCAAAAGTCAACCTATTTACAGTTCTGAGCATATGATCAGCTGGAGTACATGAAGAGCAAGCACGAAACAATCAGTCATTTAATTATAAACAAGCACTCAAGGATATAATTTCACATCCCCTGAAACATGAAGGCCCAGTAAAAGGCTCTAAAAGAATCTCATGTCAGGGTCATTGGTTGACAATGAAGTGCACTAATTGGGATTGAAAGCATATTAAGCTCGAAGGAGTGAACTTTACCTGGTAGAAACCAACAGAATTGAAACCCAAGCTAAGATTTAAAAGTCCAATGGAGATCCCATTCAATATGCCAAATCCCATCACGGCTCTTGAATCAAAAGGCTTGTGTTCAAATAATTTCATCCACAGTGCGACATGAAGAGAACAGACGTAACCAAAAGATGCCAGCTTGTCAATGTTATGGCTGCGATCCCCCAGACAACAGTTAGTACACAAGGAAGAAAGAAACACACCCATCTACACATGTACACTAGCTACTTCCGAGTGCCATTCCCCAAGCAGAATCTAAACATTACTGGCACCTTGCCTACTCCATCCAACATAACCCAAGTGTGGATGCCTTCTTCCATGGTAGTACACTACCAAAGTGTAAGTCTAAGAGCCACATCCTTAAACTACACCAGGATATATTAAAGTGAAAGATTATAGAATCTAGTGTGCATCTAGCGTGCAACAATATATTAAAAAAATGCAAATGAGAGCTCTAGTTGTTTCCAGTTCAATAAAAAATTCAACAGTAAGGTTTTTATCACACCCAGACCAGCATTAACCACACTAAAATCAAAAGGCTTGTGTTCAAACCTTGAGGCCGCCCCAAAGATTAACTGTAGGAGAGATCAACAATTATAATCATACTATCTTAAACATGTTGTTAAGGTCCTCTTCTTCATCTCCTGGCTTGCGTTTACGTTGCGCCATTAATCGAGCAGCAGAGGAGGAGAGAGCAGGGCAGAGGAACGACACCAACACTTCAGATCCAACCCCGAAATCCACAGATCAACACCCAAAACAATTAACACAATGCCCATAGAACCACATAATCGAAAACTTGTTGTTAAGGTCGCTTAGCTTACCAGAGGATGAAATCCGAGTCTTGCAACAGCACTCCCTAGAACCAAAAACCCGCCTCGGCTTTGACGAACACACTGTCGGAACAACACAACCCGGCCACCACAGCAACAGTGCAGACCCGATCCTGCCGGAACAACAACCCACAGTCGACCTGCACGAAACACAAACAGAGAGACCCGACAGGGTTAAAGTTCCAATCGGCGACCACGACCCGAGGCTAATCCGGATAAAGAATCACAAAGAAGAGAGGGAAGAGAACCGTGGCTTACTGACAGAAGATGGAGGCGGCGACTCAATAACCTCTGCAACTCGTCGCATGCTAGCCGAGCCTCTACCGTTGACTCCTCCTCGATGCAGCAGATGACCATATTCCCCTAAAACCACACCTAACCATAAATAAAACCAATTGAACATCAAACACAACACATAAAGGAGAGAGAAAGCGTGGTCTAGAGTGAGAGGAGGAGAGCTTCAAAGCTTGCAATGGACCGTCGACAAAATCAGCCGTTGCCGGAGCTCACGAAGCCGCTGAGGAGAGGCTGAAGGCGACGCGACAGAGAGGGACGCGACAGAGGCGGACAACGCGGGCAAGATTTAGGGAGAATGATTTTGAGAGAGGGGATTGATTTTGAGAGTGAGATATGATTTTTTATGCAAATATCGGGTTGAAAGAGGGGAGAATTGATTTTGAAAGAGAGGGAATTTTTTTTTAACTCAAGAGGGAATTAGGGTAGAGAGAGCGGGAAATAATTTGGAGCAGGTGGGAATTAGGGATTTTGTCTTAGGATTGTTTTTGAGTAATGGGGGAATTTTTTCCGCTGATGCTTACGAGTGCGGGAAACAAATTATTTTGGCCAATTTAAAGGGGGAAACAATTTGTGGGGGTTGATTTGGCCCCTGCAAATTGAAAGGTTTTTTCCTTTTTTTTTTGATTGCCAACATACAATGGCGGGGGCTCACCTTCCGTAAAATCAACAACAACCCCCGCTATGTGAATCAATTTGTGGGGGTTAAATGAAGCCCCCCGTAAAATCAATAAAAACCCCCGCAATGTGCATCAATTTGTGGGGGTCGATTGAGGCGCCGCAAATTGACAACATTAGCGGGGGTTTTTCGCGACCTCCGCAAAAAAACCTCCGCAAATTCACACTTTTTTTGTAGTGTAGAGATCGAGGAGATAACCTTGCATCCCTTCTTGCCAGGAAGTGACCGATATAGAGAATCCTGATGAGAGATGCGGGGAGAGTAGAATCTTCGGATGGAGATGGAGATGGCTGCTCAACCTGTTCTAGATGTGGTTGGTTAAGAAGTATTGGGTCTCCGTCCATCCTGCTCTCTTACACTGGCCTTTTTCCTTTTAATCCTCCAAGCTTGAACGTGTCAAGGTTTCTAAGCAATAAATGCATACAAGATCTGCGATCCGAATTCCTGATAGGGGGCGTTGATGATGATCGTGATTAATAGTAAAGAATGCACCAGCTACCAGGTTTCTGACTTGTCAATAAAATTTTATTCAAAGGATATACCATTTCTTTTCCTTCTCACTATATATATTGGAATTGGAGGTTGAGCATGAATTGAATTCATTCATCGATCATACAAATCTGAGGATGCAATTTTTTTTTTCAAATAAAAAAAAAGTGTGACAAAAGCAGTTCCCTATCCTTCAATAGTCTAACTGATACTGTATCTTCCACAGATAAAAAAGTAAAGCACTCTTATTATTAGATGTTATAAAACCATGTGAATTATTGTTGTACCTACCTCTATTCTGCTTTGTGTATATGCGCAGTGTATAAATATTATGCACACAGAGGAATGAGAATTGTGTGAAACATACCGGGCAGCTTCCCCTTCTCCTGCTTCTACCTTCTTCTTCTTCATACATAATCACAGAAATAAACACGTAATTAATAACACGTTATCAGCACGATCGTCCTACCCAGAGCATGAAACCAGTGCAGAAAATAGTTAAAAAAAGGAAACGAAAATGAAGAGCAGAAACGAAAAAGAAGGAAGGAGATGAACAGTGACAGTTTGCCACCTCGGTCACTGTTCACGCCGGGACGTTCTGCGCCGCCGTGTACGTCACCGTCACCACCACGACCTTCCTCACGCCGTTGCCTACCCGTCAGTACCTTCCCCCGTCATCGCCGCTGCTCGACGCGCCGGTAGGACACCGAGACCCGACGAGCAACCCGTCGGATCCGCCTCCTTTTCCGCTTCCCCTCCTCACCGCCACGCTGCAGCGCCATCAACTTCCTGCCGTCGCTGATCTTGTCCCGTGCCGCCTGCCGCCCACTCGCCGCCGCCTGCAACTCACAACAGCGGGCGACCCGCGAGTTGAAGGAGACGACCCTGTTGAAACGGGTTAACCCGTTTCGCGTATTTGATGACTTTGGGCTTGATGTTGGGCCGGGCCAGGCTGAGCTGGGTTGGACCCTGGTGCTGGGCCATTTGCTTTGGCCCAGGCTTACCCTGGCTGACACTATTCGGTCCGATCCTGAAAAAAAAAAGGAGAAAAGAAAAAAAAGTGGAGAGAAAAAAAAGGAAAAATATATATATTCTGTTTTAAAAAAAAAAGAAAAAAAAAGAGGGAGAGAATTTTATACCCTCTATTATTATGTTTTATTTAGTATTCAATATTGGCCGGCTAAGCCGCCTTATCTCTTTGTTGGCCGGAAAAGCTGCCTTGTTTCATTTGTTGGCCGGCAAAGCTGCCTTGTTTCATTTGTTGGTCGGCTAAGCCGCCTTTTATCGAGTAAGCTTTTTTATGTTTTTATTACAGATGAGCTCATAAAAGGCCCATTGTCTTTAATTTTTGGTTATTTATTGGGCTATGAAAAGGCCCATTATATTTATTTTCTTGCTTTAATTTACGTTCTGATTGAGCTAATACAAGGCCCATTGCTTTTATTTTTCAGTCATTTAATTTTAATTGGGCTAATTATAAAAGGCCCTTATTTATTTATTTAAGTCTTTTAATTATTTCATTTTGGGATTATATTACAAAAATTGGAGGCCCTTAAAATTTCCGGAAGAAATTTGTCATGGGCATTGAATGCATTTAAATGCAAATAGTCTGGCAGACACAATAAAAGAGATAATAAAGCAAAGACTGGATGTCTTACTGCCAAAAGATTTCGCAGATCTTTAAGGAAAATTAAAGAAACATATGACCACCAAAAGATGGATATTATACGACCACCAGAAGATGGATATTGTTCTTGCTTACCCTGAAGGCGCAAGTCATTTTTATTGAAAGCTTTTGTTTTATGTTATATTCTATTTTATTATGTTTACTTTACTGTTATTGTAATCGTTTGTAGAAAAACGGCTCAGGCAATTGTCCTGGAGACAATGCAAGTTGACATCCAAGGGAGAGAGTTATATGTGTGGATGTCAACTATTTTACATAACATGTACAATCTCAAAAATGAGAAAAAGATTTATACGCTCCAGAAGAGCATAAGTTTGAATATGTTCCTGAAGAACGCATACTTTACTATGATCTTGAAGATCATATATTTACGCTCTGGAAGAGCAAATACTCTTGAAAAGTACAGAAACTCCCACTTACAGTAATAAAAAGAAGTTATTATGGATCCCGTCAAATTGACTCTGCTCTATTCCCTGAAGCGAATAAGACAGTATAATTAATTGTGCATGTGACTGTGAATCAGGTTATATTGGCAAAGCTAAAAGAAAACATGCATATTATTGCAAAATGGATCCATAACTTGAGAACATCTACATAGAGAAATTGTTCTCATACAAAAGTTGAAATAATTATTTATCTGTTGGGTACAACATTGATTCTAAAACTCTGAGCCTCATTGTTGATGTTGACCCTAACACTGTCGTTCCAGGAGAACCACATGCCACCCGTATTGTTTTCTTCTGGTATCTCAAACCGATTTTTTGCAGGAAAACGGAGTGGGATTACACCATGATTTTCTCCTGCTTGCCACAAAGTCTCAGTAATCAGTACCATGTTGGGCTTGTACTGATTCTTCAGATCCCTTAAGGTACACACAAAATCTTGGGACCTTCTTGTTACACCCCTGCAATTCCATAGTAGAAGTCGTACCTTAGGCCATTTTGGTGGTAACCCAGTCACCCTTGGGACGCTCCGAGCCATCATGGAAACCTGATAATAACTGCTTTGATTTAAAATTTGACATGAAGGCTCTAGCTGAAATTCCTACAATCTATCAGATATGAAAAACATAATAGAGTTAGCCGAGCCATAAAAGGAAGCCCTTAGATTGCTTTAGTCCTCTAGGAAGAATGTTTCTTCCATAGGAGTTACAAAGAACCTAGATGAATAAAGTTCATCAACAAACACTAAACGAGGAATTCTTGCCAGATCATTCGGTAATTCCTCTTGCTGCTCATTCACCATACTATAAGCTAACCTATTCCTTCTTCCTAGAGAGACATCCTCAACAAAGAAAACAGTAGCTGGGGAAGGCATTTTTCTTGTCTTGTTGAGTTTTCTGAGTTTTCTGCATCTTCTTGTCTTAACCGCCTCCCTTTCTTATAGTCTGAGATTAGACAACTAGGTGTCAGTTTTTAAAATGTGGACCATTTTTCTGTCTCCGAAAAGATCCAGAAGATTTTCCGGTAATTAAAACTTGCATTATTTGTCAGTAAACTCCAAAGCTTTTCAATCTTCGAGGTTTTGCTTTTGGAAAAGTTTGTCACTACTTTAATTATTGTCCAAAGATTCTAATTTTTTTCGACATGAGTGGCAAAAATAAGCCTAAAATTGATACATGTATAGCAGCCAAAAGCTAGAAATTTCAAGTTATTAAATATACAATATTCGAGTAATTGAAACTTACCATATCCAGTCAGAAGCAGGAATGCACTAGCCTGAAGCTAGCAATTTTAAGTGTTTAAATATACAGTTTGAACAGCCCGAAGCTGAGACCAACTAGAAGTTGGCTGATAAATATGTAATTTATAGTTGTTATGCACCAGCTAGAAGTTGGTAAATAATTTTCCAAAGTTATCATATCCAGCCTCAAGCTGGCACATAAATAGCAGCCTGAAGCTGGCACTAACTTGAAGTTAGATCATGATTTATTGTTGGCATGACCGGTTGGGCCATTCCGGATCAATAATGATGCATGAAATTTGTTTGGTCATTCATTGAAAAACTATAAGTTTTACAATCAATGAATTTCCACGTGTTTGTGTGCTGCGAAATTAATCATACGGCCTTCCTAAGATGGGTTTAGCCTGGAATCACCAGCAAGTTTGGAAATAATTCAGGGACATGTACGTGGACTAATAACTCCGCCGTATTGACCATCTAGGTAATTTTTACGATGCATCGACTAGATGGTCTATTGTATGATGCAAGTTGGCATTGTGCGGACTTATTTTAATGATTAAGCCACTTGCGGGTACATATCCCTACTTATGTCATTAGACTATATGTCTAGATAATGCTGGTATATTTCTTCAATGGAAAATGTATATCATTGGAAATAAATCCAAAAAGATCTGGGCGAACATTTCCAATTGATTGCAGGACTATTATTAATGAAATATTAACTGTTTGAGAAAATGGTATTTTACATGCAGCAACACTTGTGTGCATCAAGCCAACAAGTTATCATAATGTCTCCCCATTTAATTGGTTCATGGTCATGAACCTAATAACTCCCATCTTCGGACCATTGGTTGTACAGTATATAATACTCCACCACAGCATAGTAAAATTGGTCCTTTAAAGAAGATTGGGAATATATGTTGAATATGTTGGGTATGTTGGTCATTAATTAGATACAAAGTTTATCCAATATAAGGGGGAGGGAAATGCATTATCAGTGTATGATTGTTGATCCTCAAACAAATTAATGTGAACCTGAAGTTCAAAAAGATGATTCATTTGCAGGAAAATTAATATGCAATTGCCAGACACATAAAGTGACCAAATATTATATACCAGCTGCAAATGCTCCTGTTCAAATTAATGTTCCAGTAGAACAAGTATAATATGCAAATGAATCTAAAGTACGCAAGAAGCGTAGAATATACTCGGTTCCAAAAAGAAAACAAAATTCTTGATAAAAAGGAGCAAAGAGATAAGATGGCCCTAGTAAGAAAATAAGGCCTCCAGTAGAGGTTCATATTAAAAGTCCTCAAGAAGAGAAAAATCCTCCAGAAGAGGTCCCTGACACAATTGATAAAAGTTCCAGAAGTAACTCAGGTACCTGAAATAAATAAGTATGATGATATATCAATTACAGTGTCAGGAATAAAATGGAACCGACGTGAAATAACCGTCGACGGAATATTTATTTAGCGCTAAATATTAATAAAATGAGGATCATGAACCTACATCTATTGATGAATTTAGGCGCAGTATGATTGGCCAAATTGAGAAACGTGATTAAGGCTGTGTTAGAATCGCTTGTGATGCGAGATATTTTCCGGACCTGTAGTCCGTTGTGAAGCAAGATACTATCCGGACCTGTATTCCATACACCAAATGGTGTGGAACGAGTCGATTGAAAATGGGTATTTGTGCGAAAAAAGAATTATAATAGATACAAAGCACGGCTTGTCGCACAAGGTTTTACCCAGACAACTTGGTATTAATTGTGAGGAGATAGATATACTCCCCTGTAGTGGATGCAATTATTCTAGGTAAGTCTGTCATAAAGTGAAAAGAATTAGAGATGCATCAAATGGATGCTGTTACAGACTACATCTATGGATCCATAAGTCATGACATATGTATGAGAATCCCTGAAGGATTCAAGTTGCTTGAAGAAACTAATTCCCGAAAATACACAAAATTAAGCTAAATTAATATATGGTTTAAACCAAATTTGAGTATGTGTGCAATTAATACCAAACAACTTAGTATTAATTGTGAGGAGATAGATATATTCTCTTATAGTGGATGCAATTATTTTTGGTAAGTCTGGCATAATGTGAAAAGAATTAGAGATGCATCAAATGGATGCTGTTACAGACTACATCTATGGATCCATAAGTCATGACACATATATGAGAATCCCTGAAGGATTCAAGTTGCTTCAAGCAACTAATTCCCGGGAATATACAAAATTAAGCTAAATTAACATATGGTTTAAACCAAATTTGAGTATGTGTAGTATGATTACATATATGCACTATGTATTTGCACTTATTATTGTTGCTTATATTAATAATTTAGATAAATATTATTGGAACTCCAAAAGAAGCTTCCAAATGCCGTGCTACATTTCAAGAAAGAATTTGAGGTTGAAAATCTCATAAAAGGAATTAGACTGGTCCTGAAGTGTCATATTATAGTGCAATTTATATTGCTAGTAACATGAAGCCTGAAGCTTATGACTTGAACCTATTGGCAAGATATAATTTTGCTCTCATCTTCGGGGTATAACAGGATGAGGTATTATGTTAACCCTGTAAACCCGAAGAGAATATTGTTTGTTTTGCAGATGCAGGTCATATATTTGATCCATATAAAGTGCAAGCAGATACCTGAAGTATCATGGCAAGCACAAAACAAAGTATTGTTGCTACCACTTCAAATAATGCAGAAGTCAGTCAAGACTGTGCTTGGCTAAGTTCGATGATGCTACATTTCAAGATCCATAGCATGGAAGATGCTCCAACAACAGATTATGATGATAATACTGCCTGCATTGCCCAAGGAGTGATGTACCAGATGTGATCGGACAAAGTATATGTCACCAAAGGTTGACAAAGAAAGTTTCCATGTGACGATATTAAGAAATCAAGAGATGCTAAAATGAGGGGGAGTAGAATACGCACTGCACTCTTTTTTCCTTCACCAAGTTTTTATCCCACTGGGTTTTTTTTGGTAAGTTTTTTAACGAGGCAGTTATCCCCAAAGCGTATTCTATCCGAAATACAACAGCATTCAATGGGGAGAGTTATAAAACCATGTGAATTACTGTTGTACCTACCTCTATTCTGCATTGTGTATATGCTCAGTGTATAAATATTATGCACATAGAGGAATGAGAATTGTATGAAACATACCGAGCAGCTTCCCCTTCTCCTGCTTCTACCTTCTTCTTCTTCATACATAATCACAGAAATAAACACATAATTTATAACATTAGATAGAAAGTACAGGATAATTTTTTCTTTATATGCCAACCACAAATAACTTTCTACTTTTATGTATCGGAGCAAGCAAAAGTTGTTTGTCATACAGAGGGAAATCTAGAGGAGCATTGGATAGATTTGGTAAGGGAAATTGCAATTGAATTGCACTAGCTTGAATAAAGATTTCCACCAAAAGCTGTTTAAACAATGTAGATTGACCTCAAGCTTTTGAAACTATTTATTTTCTTAAAATGAAAAGCTACAATAGGGGGAAAAAAAAACCTATAAAATCCTAAACGACTAATAGAGAGTGATGAACCTAGCTAAATATGTAAACAAGCAAAGAGAAGAACTCATTCCCAACCTAGAAAGCTACAATACGTAAGAAAAAAATAAAACGATTAATAAGGAGTTATGAACCTAGCTACAGTAGAAAAACTACCCGACATCATGTAGGAAATTGACCTTCGAAAGGTTATGAAGCATTTGATGGGAGCACAGGAACTCTAGAAGGCCAATCTGAAAGATACTGTGAAGAGGCTTACGATTGACTTTATTAATTAACAAAAGAGTACACTAAGGAAATTGCATAGTATACTCATGATGAGAGATATAAAGAGGAGAAAACTTGGAGAGCATACTGAGATAGGAACAAAGAAATATTACTCCTGAGTTAATCGCTAACAGCCAAAGCCTATCTATAACTTAGAATTGAATCTAGGGAACGCAGAGCATGATATCACCAGAATCTTGTAATTTTATATTCTAAAAAGGAACTTGTCAAGAAGGTGATCCCAAACATCATCCAGAACCCACAAAATAGGTTGTGCCCCTATATATTTTGGCTCAACAACTGCTCCAACATACACTGCATCTTCATCTCTTCGAAATCCATTTATTGGGTAATCCTTGTGCTGAAATAGTTGTTTTACAATGATTTTCCTGCTAGCTCATACTGCAGAAAATTCTGTGGAGAATTAATTGGCGCCTTGAGGGGGAGCACATGAGGAATATGTGTAGGCCACTCATGTGGTATTACATACTGAATCATATTACGGTAATCCCATTCCTCAATCCTATAATCGACGACAGGTACTGGTTTGATGCTTTCTAGCAGTTTGACTTCTTTGGTGAGTAAATTGCACGAGAAAATACGCTTCAAAGAGGCATAGCCATTAAGAAAGTAAACAATACCTTTATCATTCGGGTCTAAACCCAAAGGTCGCGTCCAAGAGTAAATTTCCAGTACCAGAGGGGCAACAATGCTGACGAATTCGTCGTGCAAGAGATTATACTTCAAGCTCCATTCTCCTTTCTTGTAGTCTTTTAATTCCCAAATCCTAAGAAACAATCTCACTTCAGATTCAAACTCGTGTTGTTGCAGTAGGAGCAAAGACCCTTCACAGTTGCCTAAAACAATGGAATCGTTATTGAATCTATCATCCGCTTTTTTTCCATCCCCTTGAGGGCAGTTAATTACAAGGCATCTCTCTGTCTCCATGGGATTATAAGCTAGAATACTTCGACACCTGCTGTTTTTTAAGAACAAAACCCCATTCCAAGAAAACATACCATAGGAGAACTTGCTCGCATATTCAGAGAAGAAAAATTTCATCGGCTTTGACACCTCCATAGCCACCCATGTATTTGTCTCAGAAGAAAAAACAAGGGATGTGAAAGAGGAGTGATCATCATCATCTCTTCCTTCATGAATCCTCACCACCTTGTAATTTCTCTCATTATCATTAATATTACACACCAAACCTACAGCCTCACCACGTAAAAAGGAGTATCTCTCATCAAAGGGGGGAAGAGCAACCCACTGCCTGGTTAATGGATTCACCAAGTAATAAACTCTGTCTTTCATGTCCTCTGGATGGGTGGAATGGCATAGGAGCATGCCATTACATGAGGCAGCAACGTGAATGTAGACTTCCTCCCTACCAGTGCCGTGCCTTTCGCGCTTGAAACAAGGCAGGTAACCCAAGTCGAATCTCTTCTTCTCCTTCTTGGATTGGAATAATGGATGCTCCCAACCACCGCAGTCTA
Source organism: Turnera subulata (assembly GCA_028386065.3). NCBI lineage: Eukaryota > Viridiplantae > Streptophyta > Magnoliopsida > Malpighiales > Passifloraceae > Turnera > Turnera subulata. The sequence continues at coordinate 15,888 of JAKUCV010002103.1, read as the reverse complement.
TTATACAATGATCCCTTCGTTCCACCCCGTCACGCACCAAGACTTGCCCAGCATAACCTTGCCACGTAGAGACGAGGGAGGCGACGGAGACGTTGATGACGATGGCGAAGGGATGTGATTTTTTGTTTAGCTCCTTCCATCGCTTTTCAAAGAGTGGGCTGGAGATCACAGAGTGCCAACGCTTGGAGACCAACTTACCCTGAAAAGCATATCTTGGAGAAACAAACCCTCGGCCCAGGATTTCAATCAATAAATCAGCGTGTATATCCTCCATTGGGGAGGGATTTGATGGTGTTGAAGTTTTTTTTTTCTTTTGATATAATTGATGGTGATGAAGGGTCAGCTGTAGCTACTCGTAAAACAAAAAACGCCGTCACTGAATTACTTGGTTTGAGGCATATATATATATATACATGTGTCTTCTAGGGTTTATTGTTGTAAGTAAAATTCCTGTTTGGTGGAGGATTAAAGGCGGCATTAGCAGACTCTGCCTAGCTAATATCGCAACACATAAATCTATTTTTATTTTATTTTTTTATCTGAATGAAGTGAAATTTTATTAATCGAGTTTAAGGTGTTCCCTCAAAGCACCGTAGACTTGCCTTATACCAGGGGCATGTGGTGTCACGTCGTACTCAGGAAGTTTGGTTTGATTTGGGGTTTGTACTCTCAAAGTGTTTTATTCTCCACTTTTGATGACTTATTGCCTCTCTTATGTAATATTTTCTGTTTCCCATCCGGTATCCGGAGCTTTGCCCGGACTAATCCGGTTGACCCGCATCGCGCACCTGGGTATGGTGGATGAGTCTCTCATTGGGGATTTTTTGCGTACACGAAGACTCGAACCTGAGACCTCGCCTAAGTGGTACTACTTTTTTTTTTTTTGGTTGGGAAACATAGTGATATTAACCATAAAAATAACGTTTACAAGATACAAACCAGGAACGAGAAGAGTCGAAAAACATTATTACATACCAACAAAAAACTATAAACTATAGAGGTTATAATAAGCATAAAAACAAGAATAGAATTCGTTGCCGAAACAACCAATTAAATCCCAGTTCTACCAACCCCTTTCCTAGAAGAACATAAACAATGCAATAAACACATAAAAGACAAATAGTCTAATATAGGAACCTTGACATCGGCCAAACCAATAACAACTTCTCCGGAGTGCATGACTGCGGGTGAGTAGGGGGACATCTATCGAAGTAGATTAAGAGCACTCAAGTGCACCGCACTTTAGGAAAATCGCACCAGAGATTTTTCGGATCTCATAACCAAGGTTCCACAATAGACTTTTCAATCCTGAATATAAAGGACCTAACCTATCCAGAACAGAAAAACCCATCCGACAAAAAGAAAGATCCTCGGATACATCACCTCTGCTAGGCTCGCGTAGGCCATTGTTTTCCGGTGAAGCCTTACCGACGACCCCGCCTTCCACCGCCTTCAATTCTCATCTTCTTAACCTGTAAAAGACCTATAACAAGGCCGCTAACAAAAAAAGAGAACAAACATCTCCTATTTGTAGTTCCACAGATATGAAATCAAAGAAAGCAAGCTTCCTTCCTGAATTTTGTGTAAACTACCAAAGAGATATTGACTCAGCTAAGAGAGAGATGAGGAGAAACCCAGCTACTAGAAATAAACTAGATCTATAATAGATCTGCTAATATTAATATATTAACACTAATCTAGACTAAAAAACAAGGTGAAGGGGCTTACCAACCGGCCAAGGAGGAGCCGGCGGCAGCCCTATGATAATGGAGAAGAAGAGTTTTTTGGGAGAGAAAGAGGGGTCTGCGAGGGGACAGAGAGAGTAGCGTGAGATATAACTAAACTACTTATCTTTAAGTGGTACTACTTGGACCAACCCCACATTGGTTTTGTTATGTAACATATGTTTCGTACCTTTTGCCCATCAATAAAGCGTATCATTTTATGTATGAAAAAAAGGTACTGCTATTTCGAATTACATATTTTCGACGAATTGTATGACTATTATCATTAATTCATGATTGCGATATTGTTTTTTTTTAGCTCTGACTATTATCATTAATTCATGTAATTCATGATTGTAGATGATAACCAAATGGTTAAGGTCAACATAAACTTAGTAGGGTAATTCCATTATGTCACCGGCTGTACTATGGCCTTAATCATTAACTCTTGGCCCTCTCTAAAGCTTCCAGGTACTTCTAATTAAAGAATTGATCCATCATCATCTATTCAAGTTGTAAGGATCATATTTAGTATTGCTGAATTCTTTGGTTGTATCTGATGAGAGCATGGTTCGAATATGGGTTAAACACTTTTAACATACCTCGAGTTTTCTTTTTGTCCCGATCGTATACCCGGAGTTTCCGTGTCCCTTTTATGTACCCGGGTTTCAATTTCTGTCCCTTTTGTGTACCTTGGGCAGCCTGGACGATGACATGGCCATTTGTCCGGGTCCACTTGATACGTGGCATAATGCCATTGGGGCCATGCGGAAATTTTTGTGGGACCCACAAACTAGAATATTTGATGTTGCTGAAATACTCCTATTAACATCTACCATAAGCTTCATCAACAAGGTTGTATCAGTGAATATTGGAGGTATAAAATCTGATATTTGTATAGTTGAATCCCAGTATGACCCGTTAGATTGGAATTGGACCCCTCCTACCTCCACGGTGGTTGAGCCTGACGGCGCGTCCCCCCTCCTCTCTGAAAATTGCGTGGATTCTAATCATTGTGAGAGGCGTGCCCAGTCTGACCATCAGGATCACTCTGAACAACTCCACCAACCACTCCCTGAGGCACACTTAACGAAGTCGAATGATGGCTCTGGCTCCAAGGATCCCTTCAATCTCCGGCCCTTAATTAATAGGATGCCTAGTTCCCATGAGATGACTGAAGAATTTCTGTCTCCACCTAATTCACAATCCCCCAAGACAATTCCCTCTGAGTTGTCCTATTCGGCCTGTCCTGATTCTCCTCACAGGTTAGACAACTTGGAGGCCTATGCCTCCTCACCCCACTCCCCACCCCCACTTTCTCTAAACACTCAACCCAAACTACCCATTGTCACCCTCCAGCCCACTAGCCCAAGATTCAGCTCGCTTGTGCCATACCCTGTCACACCCTCTCTTCAAAACTCCTATTACAGAAGCCCATCCCCGTTCAAGCCTTTTGCACTCGATTATACTGACTCCTCTAATTCTGTGAATTGCCCTAACTCAGTGTCTTCATGGAACAACTCCTGGACCTCCTCTCCCTACGCATATCCCTACCTGGATTTTGAGAAAGCCGTGGAGACTAAGGTCATTGAAATACTTCAGAATATGGAGGGAAAGAAAAAGAACAGGGTCAAGTTTCTGTCTGCAAAGGGCAGTGTTCTATCTGTCCCTGAAAGCCTCGATCGTGTGTCTGATTCAGTGTTTCGTAGACAGAACGCTAGAATTCTGCCGAATAATTCCAGTTCCTCTATTCCAGTTTCGTTTTGCTCCCTTGAAGTCTAGGAAACCAATAAAATAGGAGATATTGTAGGATGGGATGGGTTAAGCACCTTTTTGGGTCCTCGGGTTTCGCGTTTGTCCTATTCCTATACCCGCGAGTTTTGCTGTCCTTTTTAGGTACCCCGGGTTTCAATTTTTGGCTCTTTTCTATACCTCGGGCAGCCCGGCCGATGACGTGGCCAGTTGCCCAGGCAGATCCGACACGTGTCACTCTCTCATTGGTCCACGTCGGAAAAAAGTGGGGCCCACCTTATCCCTCAGATTTTTTTTCCCCGAAAATTCGAAAATTCTTTTTCTTAATTTTTAAAGTCCTTACCGGCTGGTTGGACCGATTTTTTACCGGTTCGCCTCGCCATACCAGCTCGGTTTGTATTAAAAGAAATCGGGTGGAACCATTTCCCCAATTCAAAATTCCCCCAATTTCAATACCCTTAATTCCCTCTTCTCCCCTCAATTCATTTCCCCAACCTAACTTTTTATCTTTTTCTAAATATTAATTTCTAGAAATATTTATTTAAACTTTCCAAATAGAGCATAAAAAAAAAAAAAAACTTATAATCCCCTTTGAACAGTGACATTCACCACCGCAGGGACGTCAACCACACCAACGTCATCAAGTGCCACGACATGTCGGACCACAACGGCGAGATCCAGGTCCTCCTCGAGTATATGGACGGCGGGTCGCTGGAAGGGACCCACATCCCCAGCGAGCCCTCCCTCTCCGACCTCGCCTGCCAAATCCTCCGGGGCATCGCCTACCTCCACGGTCGCTCGTCCATCGCGACATCAAGCCCTCCAACCTCCTCATCAACTCCAAGAAGAACGTCAAAATCGCCGACTTCGGCGTCAGCCGCATCCTCTCCCAGACCATGGACCCCTGCAACTCCTCCGTCGGCACCATCGCCTACATGAGCCCCGAGCGGATAAACACCAACCTCAACCACGGCCAATACGACGGCTACGCCGACGACATATGGAGCCTCGGGGTTAGCATCCTCGAGTTCTACCTCGGCCGCTTCCCCCTCCGTCGAGTTCTATATCGCAGCCGCCGGAGGCCCCCGTCACGGCCTCCCCGGACTTCTGGCATTTCATCACCTGCTGCCTCCAGAAGGAGCCCGCCAGGAGATGGACGGCGCAGCAGCTGTTGGGTCATCCCTTCATTACGAGGAACAACGGCCAGATTCTGCACCAATTGTTGCCTCTGCCCCAGCCTCTGTCCTAATCTAGGGAGGAGGGTGGTTTTGAGGTTCTTGGCTTGTTGTTAATTTTTAAATTTTCTTCCTTAATTTTGGTTTTCTTCTTTTAAAAAAAATCTTCTCTTCCAGCCCGTTTCTTTTAATACAAACCGAGCTGGTATGGCGAGGCGAACCGGTAAAAAATCGGTCCAACCAGCCGGTAAGGACTTTAAAAATTAAAAAAAAGAATTTTCGAATTTTCGGGAAAAAAAATCTGAGGGATAAGGTGGGCCCCACTTTTTTCCGACGTGGACCAATGGGAGAGTGACACGTTTCGGATCTGCCCGGGCAACTGGCTACGTCATCGGCCGGGCTGCCCGAGGTATAGAAAAGAGCCAAAAATTGAAACCCGGGGTACCTAAAAGGGACAGCAAAACTCGCGGGTATAGGAATAGGACAAACGCGAAACCCGAGGACCCAAAAAGGTGCTTAACCCATGGGATAGATCGGGCAAGGAAGCTGAGACTGATCTTCTCATCAGTAACCTGGTTGACAGGGAAGCGTTTGATTGGGTGCAGTCTCGTATGTTTGCTTAATTCTTGTCAACGTTACTGCTCCTTAGTGTCTCATCCATTTAACATGTTCAGTCTCATTTCATGGAACATTCGAGGACTCTGTTCCTCTCACAAGCAGTCTTATTTACGTCAGCTGGTCCTTCAAATGCATGCAAATTTTCTCTTCCTTAGTGAAACTAATTGCGATAAAGTTACCCTTCCACTTTGTCACAAATTATGGGGCCCTGGAAACATTGAATTTGCCTCTGTCGATTCCAGAGGTCTTGCAGGTGGGATGATTATGATCTGGGATAGTGACTACTTTACTCCCCTGCAGATCAAAACGTCCGACCAGTGGATAATTCTAGAGGGCACTATAATTCAGTTTGGACAGCCTGTAACTATCTGTGGTGTCTATGGCAGTACTCAAGCTGCCTCTCGTATTCAGATGTTCAAAGAATTAGTGGCAAAAAACAGACATTATCATCACCTTGGCTTGTTTTAGGAGACTTTAATGAAACTCTCTCGCCAGTTGACAGGAAGAGCGGCAGAATTTTCTCCCGTGGATCTCGGGCATTTAGATATTTTATTGATGAATTAGGTCTGATTGAGTTTCATCTAAGTGACAGATTATTTATCTGGGGCAACTCCAAATCGGCCAGTCGTATTGACAGGGTGTTTGCTGAAGGTGACTGGCCTCGTATGCTCCGGTTTTTGCACCTAAAATCGGGTAGCAAGACGTTCTCTGACCATGTTCCCCTCCTCGTTTCTCAAGACATGGGGAACTCAGGAAAGAAACCTTTTCGTTTCCTTAATATATGGTGGGGATCATCCGGGCTTTATGGATGTCATCAAGGGCATGTGGGCCGAAGCCTCCAGTGCTTTCCCAAATAAGTTTAATCTGATGAGGAAGCTCAGCTTAATGAGGAGTCTACTCTCTAGATGGAATTGAGACGTATTTGGTAATGTATCTTCCCACATCCTTTCTATTCAAAATGCATTGGATGATTTGGATAAAACTGCTGACTTTAGAGACCTTACCCCTGATGAAACTAAAAGAGTTTATGACTTAAAATCGGAACTTGCATCCAAGTCAAAACAAATTGAATCCTTATGGAGACAAAAAGCCAGGATCATTTGGTGCCGCCTTGGGGATCGCAACACTTGATATTTTCATGTTTCAGCTTGTAATCGAGGGCGTAAAAATAGAATTGACCATATTCAGGTTCAAGGACATCTGATACAAGATCCGATGGGCATCAAGGCTGCTGCGAGTGACTATTTTGCCAAGTTGTACACTCGGTATGATGGTTGTAGGCCTTCGATCGGTTCTCTGGAATTCAAAAAGCTGAGCTCTACTGATGCTGAGGTATTGGAGAGGCCATTCACAATGGAAGAACTCAAGGATGCTGTCTGGTCATGCGATAGCTCCAAAGCCCCTGGGAATGATGGATTTAATTTTTCCTTCTTTAAAAAGTGTTGGTCCTTTCTGAAAGATGATATTTTTGACATGGTAAACCAATTCTTTCATCACGCCAATCACCCTAAAGGCATTAACACTGGTTATGTCACCCTCATATCCAAGAAATCAGGTGCTACTACTCTAGACGATTTTCGGCCTATTACATTGGTTAATGCCCTATACAAAATCGTGGCCAAATTGCTGGCTTTCAGACTAAAAAAAGTTTTGCCGTCCTTGGTGGGTTTGCAACAGACTGCTTTTATTGAAGGAAGGTGTATTATGGATAGTGCTCTCTTTGCTAATGAAGTAGTACACAGTCTAAAAAAATCTAAAAAGGATGCCATTGTTTGGAAATTAGACTTCAAAAAGGCCTTCGACTCGGTTGATTGGAACTACCTGATGCAAGTTCTAAAGGCTATGGGCTTTGGGCAAAAATGGAGGGACTGGATTTTTGCATGCATATCTAGCTCTAAACTAGTAGTTTTGATTAATGGCTCTCCAGGTGAAGAATTTCCTGGTGGGAGGGGCCTCAAGCAAGGAGACCCTCTCTCCCCCTTCCTATATATTTTAACAGCTGAGGGTCTTGCTTCTATTCTCTCCAAAGCCACCTCTGTTGGGCTGATTAGGGATGTCAAAATTCATGATTTATCTACTTCGGTACTTCAGTTTGCCAATGACACCATTCTTTTCTCCCTAGTTGATTTGCCTTCTCTTTTAAATCTCAAAAGATGTCTTAGAATCTTTGAAGCTCTTTCTGGACTAAGCATTAATTTTTTCAAGAGTAGTGTTGTGGGGATCGACATCAGGACCATGTTGTGGATATTGCAGGTAGGCTACACAGCAGGGCAGAGAATTTTCCAATTACATACTTGGGTTACCCTTTGGGGGCCAACATGAAGAGAAAAGTTGCTTGGAAACCGATCCTTGATAAGGTTGGTACCAGGTTGAAGTCTTGGAAGGGAAGGTTTCTTTCTGTTGGTGGACGTGTGACTCTTATTAAATCTGTTCTCTCTGGGCTTCCAATTTATTTTATGTCCTTGTTTAATCTCCCTGTGGCTGTTGCAAAGAAGAAGACTTCTATCTTCAGGAATTTTTTCTGGAGTGGTCTGGATAAAACACGGAAAGCTTGTCTTGTGGCTTGGCGTCATTTGTGTGCTCCTACAAATAGAGGTGGCATGGGGATTATCGATCTTAATATCATGAATCAATGCCTTTTATTCAAATGGCAATGGCTTTTTATGCTTCCGGTTGATAGGATTTGGAAGACACTGATTAGACGAAAGTGCATGGACCAATCATCTACTCTTACCTGCCGTACTTTCCTCCCTCAATGTTGTTCGCCTTCTTGGAGTGATATTGCTTCATCAGGTACAGTTTCTAGTCAATCTAAAATCCCCTTGCTATCTGGTTCATATTTGTTAATGGGCTTGGGGAATTCTGTTCGCTTCTGGGAAGACGATTGGTCCGGTGATGGTTGTTTGATGGATCAATTTCCCCGTCTGTTCTCTGCCTCTCTCTGTAAGGGTCTCTCTATCCAAAGTTGTATATCTATGTTTAATGAACATCCACTCTGGTCCACCTCGTGGAGAAGACAACTACATGACTGGGAATTTCAGGATGTCGAACAGATCAACAATATTGTGGCCGCGACTTCTTTTCATCCCAACCAGGTTGATCAACGGGTCTGGAGGGGTTCACCTCATGGCACTTATTCTGTTAAAATGGGAAGACCGTATATTTACTCTAAGTTGGGGGTTACACGCACAAAACCTTTTGTCTGGTTTTCTCTGACTCCTTTCAAGGTGGAGTGCTGGCTCTGGCTAGCTCTTCATAACGGCATACCCTCTAAGGATGAGCTGCGCTGTAGAGGAATCATATCCCTTGCAGAATCTGTTTGTTGTCTCTGCCATTCTAATTTCGAAACGAAAGACCATCTGTTACTACATTGCTCCTTTTCCCGACTTGTGTGGTCTAGAATGTGCAAATCGTGGAATGTGCAATGGTGCACCCCTGCTCATTTAGAAGACTTCATCATTCAGTGGTCCTTCCTTTCTCCCTTCTCTCGCAGTCGATCTTGCTGGTATATCATTGGACTTGCCACCCTCCGCTCAATTTGGATTGAAAGAAACAACAGAACCTTTCGTGGATCGGCTGCAGATGTTGATCGAATTGTGGATCTTGCGTTGCTACACTCTACTCTCTGGATCAAGTCGATACAGCCTACTTTCCCGTTCAGTGTCTCAGCAGTCATATCCAACTCTGAAACTCTTAAGAACTGGTGTGGTCCTAATCGCAAATTTTCCCTACTCCTCCCCGCGTAACTGCTGCAGTTGTAGCTTCTAGTTACTTCTTTGTAACTGCTGAAAATTTTTTAGTCTTTAGTTACCTCCTGTGTATTTTTCTTAGTTGCTTCCTGCGCTGTATTAGTTACTGTTCTCTGCATGACTTTTGCATGCCTTGTACTTGTAATTTCCTACTCTGTACATAAATAAATAACCTCATCGTTGGTATCAAAAAAAAAAATATCATGACCTTGGTAAAATATATCATGCCCTAGGTGGAGAAATCGAAGAGAGCCATTACAGACCCCAAAAACCATAGAATCTGTATATGGATTTTCCATCCTCTCTAGGGGTAACAACTATATAGCATCATCTCTCTTGTTGTAGAGGATTATAATTAGCAAGAATGCTTTGATAACCTCCTATATTTGCCAAGAACAAAATTCCATTCCAAGAGAACATATTATAGCATTCTGTGTTCATCTTCATCTGATGTTCTCCTTGTAATTGCCATGAACCATTTCTATGACTCAGAGGAAGCCTTCTTTTTTTTTCCTTCTAATCGTCGAATTTATTAATATAAGCAGTCAACACACAGAAATCAGAGGAGGAAGTGCTTTGCACACTTTCACAGCCTAAGCCAGGAGAATTCACAGAGAGACAATTGCAGAACATGCACAATTTTGGAGGAAGTCGACTTTGGAATTACAACCCTTATTCATAACATCTTCAGATTGTAAGAAGAGTCATCTTGCAGGCCTGCTCATTCATGGAAAAGGTTCATGGTAGCTAGCGATTGAACTTATTAATTAACCAAAAAGTACAATAAGGAAATTACATAGTATACTCATGATGAGAGCTAGAAATAAATAGGAGAAAACTTGGACACATACTGCGATAGGTTGCAGCAATACACACATGAAAGAACAAAGAAGTTACTACTGCAGCCAAAGCGTATCTGTAATTTGATATTCTAAAATTGAAAATGTCAAGAAGGTGTTCTGAGTCTGGCCAAACATCATCCGCCTAAAATAGGTTATGGCCCTATCTGCCTCAACAACTGCTCCAACGTTCAGTACTGCTTCTTCATCATTTCGAAATCCATTTATCGAGTAATCCTTGTGCTGAAATAGTTGTTTTACAATGATTTTCCAGCTATCTCATACTACAGAAAATTCTGTGGAGAATTAATCATTGGCAGCTTGAGGGAGCTCAGGAATATGTGTAGGCCACTCATGTGGTATTACATACTGAAACATAGTACGGAAATCGCAAGCTTCACCAATCCTATAACTGACAGGTGATTTGATGCTTTCCAGCAGTTTGACTTCTTTGGTGAGTAAATTGCACGAGAAAATAAGCTCCAAACCCAAAGGTTCTATGTCTGGCCAGTTTGATTCCAATTCCTTTAGCAGATGCGCATCATTGGTGTCGAATTCATCGTAGAAGAGATTATACTTGAAACTCCATTCTCCTTTCTTGTAGTCTTTTAGTTCCCAAATCCTAAGAAACAATCTATCTCCACCAAACTGGTGTTGTTGCAGTAAGAGCAAAGACCCTTGACAGATGCCTAAAACCATAGAATCATTACTGGGTCCATCCTTTGTAGGGGAGTCAATTACAAGGCATCTCCCTGGCTCCATGGGATTGTAGGGGAGTCACTAAAGCCGTGTTGTTGCAATAACACTATTCGGCCTCCTTCAGCAAAAAATTTTCGTTGGTCCCCCCAGACCTGCTGGGCTGGCTCCGCCCCTGGAACCACCCCGAAGGATTCTGATAATGGTAGGAATTAAACATCAGGAGGAATGCTTATCAAAAGAGGTTGTAATGCAATTCCAGACAAGCTACCTTTTTAAAGTTGTCGACCCGTTTTGATTGCTTGTGCTCTTTCACTACTGAAACTTTTGGTGGGATACTATTGGTCCACTACTTAATACTATTAGCAGCAATTCATTTAAGATACATAATCACGTTTATATGTGTTAGCTTTGGCTCAAAAATAAATCAAATCAAGGTTATTGTTTAGGTTTAATTTTATAAAAGAGTTGAGAGACTTCCCTTGACACTCCTCAGGAGGAGTTCAAATTTTTTTTTATTCTAGTCGAGGAGAGTGAGACTCGAACCCGAGACCCCTCATGTGCTTTTGACACAAGAGTGCCAATGCGCTACAAGCCCATTGCTAGGAGGAGTTCAAATACATTGATTCCATGGTTATAGGTGTCTGTCAAGGATCTTTGCTATTAGTGCAACAACACGACCATAACCGTTATGCAACAAGTGATAGATTGTTTCTTGCAATTACACTACTAGAAAAAGGCTCTTTACTAACGGATTTAGCAACGGATTTTCAGCGATTTGTAACGGATATTGGGATTTGCAACGGATTTTGTCACGGATGAAATCCCTGATTAAACCCTTCGTTGCAAATCCGGTAGTGAGGGAATTTGTAACGGACTACTTTGCGACGGATTTAGCAAGGAATGGTGCCTCACAAATTATGAAGGACATACATCCTTTGCAATTGGTCCATTACTAATACCTTCACTAGTTGCAAGGGTTTTTTTCCTCACAATAATAATCGGATACTATCTCCCATACTCTTTGTAAGGGAATAAAATCATCACAAATAAATTCCTCACTACATCCGTCGCAAATTATAATTAGAAAAACAAAAAAATAAATAAATTCAACATTAATATATTAATATACGCTCCTAATAGTGTTTAAAGTTAATTACAATAAATTTACGTAAGTAAAAAATGAAGCAGAATGCACGAAATAAAACGAACGTGCACACCGTCATTTTCTTGTAATATTTTTACAGAAATACAAAAAATTAATTATAATACAACAAAATAATTGTAATGGTTTTTACATAATAAAATACAATAAATTAAACCGAAATCCGGCGAACGAAGATCCATAACTATATACTCGGAAAAATTGCTTGGCCGCCTACAGATCTGCTCAAAAACTTCCAGCCACTGATAGATCTGCATGCCAGATCTGTTACAAAACCAACAAATCCAAGTATAACTAACTCTATGAACCATAGATCCACGGAAAAATAACACAAAAACGAAAACACAATCACAAAAAGAGGAAGATAGGTCCTTACCTGTCAAAGCCACAGTCTGCTGAATGTCAGCGCCGGTGACAAGAACAATAGGTCGTGCTCAGAACAACCTCAAGCCTCGCAGGAACACGGATCGAAGCATTTGTTTAATCTGGAAAACATGAAACTAATCCTTACCCGTTCCAACAGTCGCCTGGACCTGCTGCCACCATGGAGCTTGCCGGAGTTCACCCGAGCCGAAGATCAACTCGAGTCACTACAGAACATGATACGGACCTCGAATCGGTCGCCATCTGCCAGATCTGCGGTTAATTGGGCTCAATCTCGCCTCACCGTTCTAGCCTTGGCTTCTCCGCCACAAGTCCCGAGCGCGTCGCGAATCCACTAGGTTGAGGGAAAGGAGAGTAGAGAAGCCTGACTTACCCATCAAACGGCAGCGGCGGCGCCGTGGTTGCAGGAAGAAGGTTGTATATGTGCATGTAAACCCTAGGGTTTTCCTGAAACAAAAACGACATAGTTTTGTCAATTCACATAATTAACTCGGTGAATGCACAAGTCAAAACACAACTTTGCTTGTGTTTTATTTTATAGATTTCTCAAAACTACATGTTCTTTCTTTTTTTTGAAAAAACTACACGTTTTGAATAAAATAGCACCTCAACCTATTTTCCAAAAGTTAGCTGAAATTTATTTTCAAAAACCTTCCCTCAACTAATTTAAAATAAATTATAACAAAAATTTTAATAAATTATTAAAAATTAGGGAAAGTAAATCATTTACGAATTAACTACCCAAAATCTTTATTAGGCTAAAAAATATTAATTTTAAATATTTTTATAAATAAAAATATGAAAATTTTTGAGGTGTTACACATAAACTAACAACGTCAAGACTATATGAGAGTAGACACTTGTAGTGGCTAGATGGTAGAATAAAAACTGTCAAATAAGGATAAATAACAATTGAATCATTTACCATCAAAGCGATTTTGACTTTAAAAGTCCTCATTAATTCAACTAATCCGAATCCTCGTTGCATGGCTAAGCCGACCATCCACCATCGAGTTGCCGATCTTACTCATCCCACGAACATAAAGGAACTCATCGTATGGAATACTCATTTGCCTATTACAATGACACTAGAATCATATAGAATTCTTAACATGTCTCCCTAGTCATCTATACAGACTAATTACCTAATTATTACCTTTTATATATTTTTATGGAACAACACACAAATATAATTTTTTAATTTTATAAAGTCTCCCATATTCATTTTATAGGGAAAATTAAAAATATTGTTTTTTAAAAAAATTGTGTTCAAATTTTTCTTACTAGTAATTAGTGAAAATTTATGATTTTACCTCTGAATATATTTAAAATTTTAGAATGTCCAAGACCGTTTGGTCCTATTCGTAATACTTCCACCACAAATTTATACTAATAATTCCTATATAATTAAGACATGTAACATCAACTAAAATTTAGTAAAAAATATTTTAAAAATTAAGAAAATTATTATAGTGGAAAGAAAGGAATGGGGGAAATAAGAAAAATTAAATTTGATGGATTCGTAAAAAACTTTGGTAGAAAGCGGCGGAGAATCGTAAGACAGAAAGGAAAGAAATGAGAGAGGAGAAGAAAAGGGTAAAGTTATTAATATACTAAAAATTAGTAAGGAAAAATTATCCGTTGCAATTAGTAAGGGAAAATTCTGTCACAATTAGTAAGGGAAAATTATCCGTTGCAATTACTAGGGAAAATTCCGTCACAATTTGTAAAGAAAAATTATCCGTTGCAATTAGTAACGGAAAATTATCCGTGCAATTAGTAAGGGAAAATTCCGTCACAATTTGTAAAGAAAAATTATCCGTTGCAATTTGTAAGGAAAAAAATATCCGTTACAAATTAGTAACGGACAATTCCCTCACAGATCCCTCACGACAAAGGCGGGAAGGAGGCGGGAAAAATATTAGATTCGCGGGCAAAAATTACTCACGGCATTTGTCAGGGAAAAATAATCCCTCGCTAAATCCGTCACTAACTTTTTGTGACGGAAAATTTTCCTAACTAATCCTGTTGCAAAGCTCAGTTTTGCCTGACATTCCGATTCCTTGCAAAATCCGTCACTATTAGTAACGGAAATTTTGCTTCACACAAAATCTGTTAGTAAAGTGCTGTTTTCTAGTAGTGTTAGGATGTGGGAATTAAAAGACTACGAGAAAGGAGAATGGAGCATCAGGTATAATCTCTTTTACGACGAATTCGACACCAATGGCGGGCGTTTGCTAGGAGAATTGGAAGGTCCCTGGACGGATATGGAACTTTTGGGTTTGGACCTGAATGATGAGGGCATTGTTTATAATACTTTCTTCATAGCTATACAGTTGATGATCGCTCTGACTCTTGGCGCTTTAAACTTCATAATCACCGTCTCCCGTACTGCTTTATGAATCGTATTTTCTCGTGCAATCTACACTCCAAAGAAGTGAAACTGTTAGAAAGCAACAAAATACCTGGGAATGAAAGGGTGGCCCCTATCAGGAGGAATATCATACTATGTTTCAGTATGTACTACCACAGTGGCCTACACAAGTTTCTGCAGTGCTTGCATCAGGTGTCAATTAATTATTCTTCTCAAGTGTGTATCATCTTGCATCTTCTTTTATATGTTGCTGATATATTTGTAAGAGAAGTAAAAATCTTATACCATGAGGATGAGTTTTGAAGAAAAAAAGGTATCGTAATTAGAATCACAGGCTGTCAACAAATTGTGTGACTATTATCATTAATTCACATAGTTTGATTGCTGATTTGTTTTTTTATGAACTCTGACTAAAGTAGTAGATGATTTCCAAAAACATGGTTTAGATCAGCAGAGAGTTGGGAAATTTGATTAAGTCGCCAGCTGTACTATATTGCCTAATTAATCAGTACACCAAATAGAGCCTCTTGGCCCTCTCGAAAGCTACCAGATACTTCTAAGTAAAAAATTTGATCCATCATCATCTATCCAAGTTGTATGAAGCAGCTACTACAAGGTTGAATAGGGCTTTAATTTCATGGTAGCACAGGAGGAACTGGTGCAGGCCAATTGGGACTTCAAACCGAAGAAAATGAAATTAAGGATTTGAACATCTGCTTCTCTTGCCATCCCAATCAAAATAATTATGGAGCATAATCTAACAAACCGTCAAACTGTTATGAAGCAGCCAGTACAAGGTTGAATTCAAACTGAAATACATTGCGAAGACACCAATAGTCATTATCAGCTGACCTTTTCATTATTGTGAAAAGGAAATTGCAACCTCACTGCACTATAGCTTGAATGTAATAGTGAAAGAATGACCTCGAGCTTTTGAAACTATATATATTTTTTAAATTGAAAAACTACAATAGGTAAAAGAAGAAGAAGAAGAAGAAAAGAAACTATAAAATCCTAATCAATTAATAAAGAGTGATGAACCAAGCTAAAGATTTATGTAGACAAACACAGGATCCTGTGTTTTTCTCCGGAGAAAAACTCAATCCCAATTCGTAGGGAGTTAAATTCACCTTCAAAATTGAGTTTTTTTTTTTTTTTCTTCTATACTATCATAAATGGAGTCTATGGAACAGCAGCATTCAATGCAGGCCATTCTGGTAACTGAAAGACACTTTGGAGGCACCAATGCTCTTCCCTGGGCGACCCTTCGCTTACGGTGTCGAACAATTTAACTCTGCTTGTTGTGGATCGCACTTAACAACGGCATTGCTACCAAAGATGTCCTTAGGACCCCATAATGCGTCACACAAAGAATCATCATCGGTCTCCATATCTTCCAAAGAGATCTCATT
>JAKUCV010002102.1:0-19994 GCA_028386065.3 Turnera subulata | reverse complement strand
TTCCGAGGCATAGTGAATCAGTTCTGATCTTGTCGTTCGGGTAGCAATGATGTGTTGCTAGACGCCGCTCTTTGTTTATGATTGTAAAATGAGATTTTACAATCATTGCCGGACGTTACAAGTGCCTACAGGGTCACACACATAGAACCGATGATTCGAGCAGATGGTTGAACCGTGGTTGGACCATGGTTGGACCGGGCGTGGTTGGACCGGGTGTGGTTGGACCGTGGTTTGACCAGGGTCGTTTTTGGGATGGTTTGATTCACTAAATATCAGATTAGTGAAGTCTTTAATGCAGCCATGTGATGATTATTCCCACAAAGTGTTAGTGGAAACATGTTGGCTATGTTGGCCACTTTGTTTTGCCTTTATGAGTTGGCACTCACATGGTTGTGTATGGGTATTATGGATGTGTGGGGGTAGGCATTGTTAGCTGATGACACTAGCTCATTCTCACCCCTTCACCACGTTTTTGGCAGCCCAAAAAACTCTCTGAAAACACCTCCTTTGAGTTCTTCTTCTTTGTGAAAGAAGCAAGAGCATTAGCATTCCAAAACACCCCAAACACACACGCTAGCTCCTACCTTGTTGCTAGCACATCAAGTGGGAGTGCTCGAGGCTTGATTCGTGTGACGACTCGAAGCCGATCACGGTTCGTGAGGAGCAGGTCTTCTTCTTGCTCTTACTGATTCGGTTTCCGGCTTAGGTGAAAGATCCTAACACTACAAGTAAGTAAAATTGTTATACGGTTTACTAGCTTCACATGTGTTCTTGGTTGTTTCCCTTGTCTTCCGCTGCATATATCCGCTTTTATATGAATGTCATATAGCCTAGGGAAACTTACAGAGCCTTGCAGAGGGTATTGCCCGCTTGGTTCCAAAAGCAGGTACAAACAATGGCTCCTAGGGGCTGTGTAGTTAGGCAGCAAGTCATGTGCACTTCCCATGACTCGGAATGCCTCGTATTGGGGGCTGTTGGTTAAGAATCGGTACAAACACTGCTGCCCGACTACATAGTCGCCATAGAGCATTGTTTCCCCTACCAATGGGGTGTTGGAAGCAGGGAAGCTATGGAATTTACTTGATGATGCTCATGTTCAGCATTGCATGCATTATGAGCATTCCATGCATGTTTTCCTTTCTTACTGAGTTATAAACTCACCCCCTTCCCATAACTTTACTTTCAGGTTTGGGAGAGAGGAATTAGCCAGTGTGGGAGGACCCGGACAGGAGGGATCCTTAGAGATGGGTATTAAGCAAACCTTGACTAGGTTCTACTTTTGTGTATAAATAAACCAAACTGATGTAGGCTTGTTGGATAGTGCCCTTGCTGCATGGTTTTGTAACTTATGTTGGTTATGTTGTGTGCGAACTGTTAATACTGAAGGCTGCCTCTTATGTATGATAGTGTATGAATAAAAGTTTGCAACCTGTGGTTCACACTATTGTGTATTTGTTAAGATCTAACTATGTGGCTGAAGTCTTTAACTTCTGCCGTATTGGTTGATAAGGCCTGAGGGTGCCTCAGTGGCACGCTAGTTGCTCTAGGCACCTGGCCGGTTACGCTTGTGGGGGCGCGACACGAACCTAGCGTTAGCTGGTGGGCCTGTGACACCCGGGGTCGATGAGGTTGGGAAGTGGACGCCGGTGCCAGAATGAGCTTGGATAAGGAGCGGCTTCCAGCGGGCTTCTAGACAGAGGGGCACAGGAATGAACCGAATCCAAACCAGAATAGGAGAGATCCTGAGATTGCCTGTGGCATGCCTTAACATAATTGGATTGCTCTTGGCTATTTCTGCTAAAAAAAATGGAATCTAGATGTGAAATCTGCATTTCTAAAAGGTATTCTGGAAGAGGAAGTTTACACTGAGCAACCTGCTGGTTTTATTGAGAAAGGGAAGGAAGAATATGTTTTCAGGTTAAAGAAAGCACTATATGGACTGAAGCAAGCTCCAAGAGCTTGGTACAGTCGCATGGATTTCTACTTGGTACGTCAAGGATTCAAAAGAAGTGAAAGTGAAGCAACCTTATATGTGAACATGATAATTTGATCATAGTCTCCATCTATGTTGATGACATGCTAGTTACCGGAGCTGATCATGACAAAATTTCAGTCTTCATAACTAAAATGGAGAAAGAGTTTGAGATGTTTGATTTGGAATTGATGCAATATTTTGTTGGAATAGAAGTGAAGCAGTGGAGTGAAGGAATTGTGATTTTATAGGAAAAATATGCTGAAGAAATCCTAAAGAAGTTCAAAATGGATTCCTGTAACTCTGTAGTAACTCCTCTCATTCAGAATACAAAACTTTCAAAAAATGAATCTCAAGAAGGAGCTGAAGAGAATATTTACAGGAGTTGTGTAGGGAGTTTGTTGTATTTAATTGCAACACACCCTGACTTGTTATTTGCAATAAATTTGCTGTCCAGGTAGCTTCATTTTCCTTAACAGAGTCATGCAGTTGTGATGAAGAGAGTGCTTAGATATATGAAAGGCACTACCAACATTGGCTTGCATTACAGTTCAATCAAGGATGCTAAATTGAAGGTTTTCAGTGATAGTGATTGGGCTGGTAATGTTGATGACATGAAGAGCACAACTGGATATGTGTTCTTGCTAGGCTCTAGTGCATTTGCTTGGTGTTCAAAAAAGCAAAGTGTCATGGCACAATCTACTGCTGAAGTAGAGTACTTGGCAGCAGCATCCACTGTGAATCAAGTCATTTGGTTCAGAAAAATCATGTCTGATCTCAAAATGGAACAAGAAGAGCCAATGGAATTATTATGTGATAATCAATCTGCCATTGCCATGATAAGGAATCCAATTGATCACGGAAGAACAAAGCATTTCAAGATCAAGTATCATGTGATTCATGAAGCTGAAAGTGAAGGAGAAGTTCAGGTGATGCATTGTCGTTCAGAGGAACAATTGGCAGACCTGTTTACTAAGCCACTTCCAAGGAATAGGTTTGAAATTCTGAGAAGTCAACTGGATGTGAAGAGCAGCTTGATCATGGGGCAGTATTAGTAGTGTGATTAAGTTGCTGCTAAGTTTGGTACCTTTCAGCTTATTTCCAGAACAATTTCAAATGTGCAAGTTGTGTGTGCTTTTAATTATTGTAATGTTTTTTGTTATTTGATCATTCTTGGGAGGCTTCATGTTCAGCAACCCAAGAAGATCAGCTTAGTGGATTATGGGTCTCCAAGCTGCACTAGTTGTATGGGTTAGGGATCTGCTGCTATAAGTTGTTGCAGCAAGTTGCACACCATTGGCCTATATATTTGAATGTTGTAATCTGAATTCAATCAAGATGGCCTATATATTTGAATGTTGTAATCTGAATTCAATCAAGAGAAAACGTGTGTTTTTTACTTCATTGTGTGTCCTCTGACTTGTTCACTAAGTGTTCAAAATAAGAGATTGAGAGATTAGAAAGAAAATCAATAAAACAGTAACAAAAAAACTAACTTTGTGAGTTCTGGAATTTTTCCAGCAAAACATCGATGATCTAAGTGACAACAACAATGTTTTTGAGTTCTGCCAAATTGTTTGAAATTCCGGATTCCCAAAACATCGATGTTCTAAGATGGATTTGGTTTTCATCTAAATGTGTGGACCTACAACCTGATCATCGGCTCCTTCGAGGAAGGACAGATTTTCGAGGCTTTGGATCCCTTCTCCGAAATGAGTGCCTATATGCAAGTTTTGCATAGAAGGATTTGATCATTGTGTGGTTTGCCTTTGCAAGTTTGGTGTGAAGGAGAGAGGCAACAAGACTTAGATGCCATCATTTCTTCCACAGAGTTGTTAAGTCTTGTTGTCTCTTCTCCTTTGTGAAACTCGCATAGGGACGCCACACAATGATCCTCCTCCTTCTCAGCATCAGACCCTTCAATCATTAATGTTGTCGTTCCATCATTGTGGTTTCTCATATTAGTCCTATATATATCACTACTTGTGGTGTTAGGAGACATAGATGTTATAATTCTCCTATTTTTTTTCACTACTTGTGGTGTTAGGAGACATAGATGTTATAATTCTCCTATTTTTTTTCATTTTCACGTCCTAAAATTAGCTGCAATACTATAGCTTGGAGCTTGGTATATAATATATATGTGAATGGCTATTACAAAAATCCCTGCTTTATTGCTTCTTTTAGGTTCATCTGACAAATAAGTATTGAGAAAAGGATATATGCAAAAGAAAAACTTTAAAACACTTCCAAGTCAAGAAGGGAAGAATAAGTAGCATTCAAATTATAAAGGTATGGTGGGATGTTAGAGTGTAAACATAAGATAACATTGAGCCTCAAAGAATCACATCATTTGAAAATGAGAGCCAGCAGTTCAAAGCTTCCAACAGATACAAATGAGAAAGACAAAGCTTTGTTGTCAAAGCTTGGCGCATCATTAATGTCTTCGTCCTTCCCATCATGATGAACTGAAATAAGACAAATCTTTGGTTTTCATCAGGTTCTATTCCACCCACTGTAGTATCCAACCCGATATGGATCTTGCTCCATGATGACTTTATATGCCCTTTTATATTTCTACAGTTCTCTAAGATATAAAATTGCTACAAATTTGTTAAATATTCATAGCGAAAGAGGTAAATGTAAATAAATGTGTTAGATAGAAATTAGAAGAGAATATAGTTCTGGATAACTTAAAAGGTTTAAGTTTAAAATTTGGGAGAAAGATTCATTCAAAAGAGAGAAAGAGATAACCATGAAGAACTCTGTGCGAGAAGAATAGAGGATAGTATGAGTGTGTGAGAAGAACTCTGTGCGAGAAGAACATGACTACTTCCTCTGTTTCTTTTTAATTGTCGTTTAAGGTTTTGGCACAAGGATTAAAAAATCAATCATTAACCTTGATTTTAGTAAAAATTATGAACAAAAAACTAAATTAACCCTTTCATTAATTGTTTGTTTTTTCAATACTATTCATCTTTTTAGGTCCTATCATTAAACAAGGCAAAAGAAATCTGACATGCATTGAATATATCAATGTGTCAATTAATTTGAAACAAACAACAATTCCTAGAACGACAATTAATATGAAACGGAGGGAGTATTAAAACTCTGTGCGAGAAGAACAGAGGATAGTGTGAGTGTGAATGGAAATTTGAAAACTGTACACAACAGTCTCCTTCCTTACTTCCCGACATGCATTGGTTATTGTCAAAATAATAGAGAGATAAAAAAGAGTGTATGTATAGAAATTAGTACATTGACATGCATTGGTTATTGTCAAAATAATAGAGAGATAAAAAAGAGTGTATGTATAGAAATTAGAAAAATATATAGAACAGCCTCTTTTCTAATAGACCATCTTCTATTATCTGTTGTGAGACACGATTATTTTTATGGTTAACAAAGAGGTAGAGAGAGAAAAAGAGTAGTGTGTGAATGACAGAAAGGGAGTGTGTATATAGAAATTAGAAAAATGTACAAAACAGTATCTTTTCTAATAGGTCATCCATTATCTGTTGTGAGACACTACTTTTAATAAAATTAACAAAGATATAAAGAAAGAGAAAAAGAGTATTGTGTGAATGGCAGAAAGAGAGAGTGTGTATAGAAATTAGAAAAAATATACAGTTTCTTTTCCAAGAGGCCAACCATTGTTTGTTGTGAAAACCTATTTTTAAAGAGTATTGTGTGAATGGCAGAAAGAGAGTGTGTGTATAGAAATTAGAAAAAATATACAATTTCTTTTCTAAGGGTAATTGAGAAACACTATTTTTATTAAAGTATGAATGGTTAGAAAAATATGCTGAACAGCCTCCTTCCCAATATGCAGCAGTTTGTATTATGTGAAATACTACATTGCTTCAGAGTAATAGAAAGAGGGAGTCTGTAGATGTAGAAAGCATATTATAAAGTATAACAAATAATTATTACTATAAGTTGTGATACTATGCTTTTAAAAATATTTTTTAACACACTTTGTTTTATGTTAGAACATACTTTTAAATACATTCTATTTTATAAAGATAAATACTGCAATTTTTTTGTAAAATATTAACTTTGACTTGGTTTGTTTATAACCTTATATTCTTAATAATCAATTTAGTTTTTTTGATACTCATCATAAAAATGATGAATCCATCGTCAGCCCTTAGTAACAAATTTTAGGCTAGCATAATAACTACTCCCATAACATAAAATAAAATAGTGAGAAATTCCTTGGAAATGAAGTTTGTTGGAAACAAAATAACAAGAGTTACGAGATAAAAAAATATATATATTTTTTTTATAAGAGATAAAAAAAGAATATATATAATATGGGTGTGAAAGTCAGTTGCAAATTGCAGTGTTTATGTAGGTATAAATTTTTAGTGCATGCAAATTATACATTTTTATACAATACAAATTAACAAATATGGAGAAACTATATAAATAAGTTGTAAACTATATAAACTATATGAATGTGTCTGGGGATAAAAAAGAGCCCTCCATGCGTCACCTTTGTCTGCTTCACCTCCCGGCACCACCAAGGGACGTTTGTCTCATAGTTTAAGCTCAAATGAAGAACTTGATGAAGCCTTTGCATGCACGGGCTAAAGCTCTCAAGAGCAGCTGTACAAGTTTACTTAATTGTGGGCTGAAGCACAAGGATAACTGTCTACTTATCTGTTGAACTGTTTATGTTTTGGTGATATATCCTATTTAGGGTTCCTGAAAAAACTTGGAGAGAATTTTTTCAGCTACGGTTCCAAATGCAGATGATTCGTTAGTGTTTTGGGTTATAACTTTTTGCTACCTAATCTACGGTTTCTTTTGTTGGATGCTAGAACCTTAAATCATGATTTTTATTTCTGTTGCGCTTTAATGATTCCACAAGGATTTAGGAGGTTGTAATGATTTTATTTTTTTGTTTTGAAGGGGAGAGGAGAAGAAGTGTAATTTGTAAAACATTAAACTCTTGTTGTAAAATTAATTGGTAGGCTTGAAGAATTTGTTGGCAGTTTTGTGGCTTGGAAGTTTCAAACGCCACTCTCCTCGAAAGGGTTCTCTCTACATGAAGTTCAATGCTTATGTTTCATGTGTAGAATATATCGGTGAGGAAATTGATATATTTGAGTTTTTTATAGTGTAATTTGACAGAGAAGGAGACTTATTTGCATTACTGTTTTTGTTTATAACTCTTAGCTACCTAATTTACGGTTCCTCTGTTGGTAGTGCCTTCTTTTGCTGGATGCTAGAACCTTAAACCATAATTTTTCTACTACTGTGAAACTCCTATTAGTTGAGTAATCTGCAATGCTGTAATGATTCCACTAGGATTTTGGAGCCAATGAAACCACTGCTGTTTCTGCCTCCGAGTGACACGACATCATCCGAGCAGAAGTTGCTCAAGTATGCAAGGTCACTTCTGCTCCGATGATGTCCTGCCACTCGAGGTATAAAGCAAGTAGCTTCAAGCACCAGGAGGCAAAATATGGTATTCATGTATGCAAGGGTCACTTGCCTAATAATGATTCACTTCGACACTTGAAAATGGTATTTGCTTCTTTGATTAAGACATTTTATCTTCGCATTTCACTTGCATTGTATCATTTCATTATACTGTGCAAACACAGCATTGACAGGTTTAGTCTTGTAAAGTTGATAGAGAAGGCACTTATTTGCAAGGATATATATAATCTAATCTAAATATCTAATCTTATATATTGTACCTCTTTTGTTCTCGTTATGATTCCTCTGCACACGTTCATCATGTAAATTCTGGGAAATATAGGTCGAACAGCAATGCTGGATAGTCTGCTGCTTCTCCTCTTTGGTTCGAAGGCCCCAAATACCATAGGCTTAATTAGGTTTCAGTTCATTCCATATGCACCATGCCATGTTCATAAAGGTAAAATGATCCGGATAACCTCGAGCTATCATTAAGATAAGCATTATTTCATAAGATATATACTAAAAAAAATATATACTCAAAATCACTTATATGAAATATGATAAAAGGGACAAATGAGAAATTTGGAGTTTTCTTGTTCGGGTAACCCCTTTTCTTGTGCATTTCTCCTAATCCGTACTAATTTTGCCCCTCCTAGAATTTTTTCTTGCAAACTTCCCCCCTAATAGAAATTCCTGAGTCCGCCCATTTAAACATTTTTTGTGCATTCCTCCTAATCTGTACAAATTTTGCCCCTCCCTAAAATTTATTCTTACAAACTTGCCCCCTAATAGAAATTCCTCAATCCATCCTTGTCTATTTGGATACTCCTTCACTATACTACTGTATAAAACTATATAAAAATAAAGCAAATTTGCCACACCGAGAACGTTGTTGAGTTGAGTGATTTCAGAGATTTCTTGTAACGGCCCGGGTAAAATTTATGTTTTTACTAGGACTGCAAAAAAACTTTGTACAGTAATTTACCTAATGAAATTAATCTTGGATAATTATTTCAGGGTAAATTATGAATTGGATCCTGAAACCGACCCTTACCCCATGTTCCTGATTTTTTTGCGGATTTTTCAGACCAGAGTTGGCATTTTTCGGGTCCAGGAATCTTAAGAAAAGTCACGTTTAACCTCGAATTACCGGGCCAGAAATTAAGTCAAGTGGGTATAACAGATATTTTCTGGTCCGATCGGTACACGGGTTATGTGCAGACAAACCTGCATAATTGAGGCGGCTCAATTATATAGGCTGCCGCCGCCTCCTTCCTGTTTAGACAGTACCCATGCACGTTTTTTTTTGTTACCTGTGAATTCTTTCCAGCCTCACCCATCTGCTCCTCCAGCCTGCAAACACCATCACCCTGCTCTCCACTGCCAAAATCTACCCTGCAATACTGCAAACAACAACACTCACAAAACCATCTCCTGCAAAAGAAAGAAGAGAGAAAAAAAAAAAGAAAATACTAAACGCACCACACGCCGTCGTTCCAAGCAACCCTTCCCCCCCAATCTCTTCTTTTCTTCCCGACGCCACCACCAACTCTACCAACCGCCGGCGCCTCCACGCACGCAACCACCGTCGCCTCCACCTTCCTCGTCGCGTCGCGCCACCTATCCTCCCTTCCTCTTCCTCCTTCTCCGGCCTACCTCACCGCAACCGACGCCTTAAACTCGCCTTCGCCGCCTGCAGATCGCCTCTCGCCACTGCCACCTGCTCGACGACCGCCGCAGCCGCGCTCTCCCTCCCGCACGCCTTGCACCGCCACCAGCCGTTCGTCCTCCGCCTCGCCTCGCGGTTGCTTCTCCGTCACGCCGCCGCCGTCTGCAAACCCCGAGGCGAGCAAACCCGTTTGGGTCATGATGCGGGTCGCGGGTTGACCCGGCCTGATGGGATATGGGCTTGGGTTTTGGTTTTGCGTGTTAGGTTTGGTGTGAGTTGGGATAGGTTTGATTTGGGCTAGGGTTGGGTTTAAGCATGCTGGGCTTGTGCTTTGGGCTTGGCTTGGGGCTGAGTTTCTGGACATGGGCTGGACAGTATTATTCAGGCCCAGTCCGAATTAATTTTAAAAAAACAATAATAAAAAAATAATAAATGTATATATATAATTCTAGAATTATAAAAAATATACGTATTACAGATATAATTTTTTTGGAAACAATAAAAAGGGTAGTATATGGTTATATTTTGTGGAATAAAAAAATAGTTACTTTCATATGATAATTATAACATAATTATTAAATTGTGGTAAATTTTCTTAAGGATATATAGGATGTAAATGTTTTACCGAAAAATATTATATGATAAATACCTTTGAAATACGTTATACTAATTAGTTTTAGGAAGAGATATATATGTACGTTAGCATTTGAGGAAATATGTTATGATAAGTATATTTTTGAAAAATACGGCAGAAAAGTATATACATGGTATAAGATTATATTTGTGAGGATAAATGAAATAAGTGTTCACAATATTATTTTGGGAATATATATATATGGTCAATAATAATTATTCTGGAAAGTACATACTTATAAATAAATAAGAAAAGGGTATTATCAAAGTAAATACCGGAATAATAACCGGATACAAGCATAATGTAGTATTTCACACAGGAATAATAAATAGTGAATGATAATGATAACGGGGTTTCACCGGGACGTAAACGAACCAGTTTAGGCTTTATTTTTATGGTATAGCATCATTTGCATTTATGTGCATCTTATGTGAATATGTGTTGTTATTTGCTATATAGGAGCCGATAACGAACAGTATCCCGAGGAACCGGATCCGGAACAATTTGAGGACTTTCAGGAGTAGGGAAATTAGCTAAGGTGAGGATGGATAACCTTTTATATATTGTACATGATACTGTGTTTGTTTTTCTGTGATTATTTTGTCTGATTGAACTGCTGAGCCAATTGAGTCTGATTGTGGTATTACTATTGTGGTTGCTGATTTGTTGATTGTGGATATACTGATAAGATAAGATAATTGGATAATTGGAAGTTGTGTTGACGACTTATTTGTCACTAGGAAAGTAGTGGTACGACTAGATGGTTAGAGACTGTCTTGTGGTGGCTATGATCTGGGTTACTTGTGATAAGCATGTCTATGCTTGGGATGTCTGTCCCGTGATTATATTTTTGGGATGTATATCCCTGGGATCTATATTTTTGGGATGTCGATCCCTGCGTTCTCTTGGATTGATCTAGCACCCGGAACATGTTAATAACCAGGTACGACCCTAGCTTGTCCAGTGATAGGGCCGCAAAAGATAAAATTGGTAATAATAAATATTCTTTTGGTCTTGGCTCAGTTATTTTGTGGTTGTTTCTCTGTTATGTCTTTTGCTGGAATTTTACTTCGAAGGTATTGTGTATGCCTGCATATTACTGTTTATCCTTCGTCGGTGAGCACTTCGGACTCACCCCTCGCCTGCGGGGTTTCATCCCGTAGGATGAGTTGCTCGTAGTACAGGTACGTGGTTCGGCCAGCTGCTGTTCCTACTCCACCAGACTCCGGATCCATACCTCCGCTGCATCTCATTCTAAGTCTTCCGCTGCTTGTCTTTCTATTGAGTTATTGCTGTTGGGGAAATTCTCTGCTGCTGTTGTTGCTGAATTATGTTTGTTGTTGTATCCTATGCCCTCTGCTGTTGGTTAGATTGGAGTGTATTGGCTTGAATAATGGTCCCCGGGATCGAGTGACGGATGTTGTATTTGGGAATTGCCTATATTGTATTTTATATTATATGTACTGCCTGCTACTGTAATAAGAATAGTTCTGGCACGTGTTTACCCTGTACGGTAAATACGGGTCGGGGCGCTTCATTTCCTGCCTAAAATGGGCATGTCTTTCCATAGTTTACTACCTTCACCCCCCCTAAACAAAATCCCACCAAAGCTGTGATCATGAGCATAGTCACCAAGACTTATGAAGTTAGGGGAAAGATTGTCACAAATTCTTGTTGATCGAAACAGAACATAAAAAAATCAAGACAAATCTCTATTCTGATAGCTTCAAGAAGGGGGAAAAAATTCTTATGTTATGAGTATTTGCCACAATTTTTTATAGAGGAAAATATTGGAAAAAAACAGTAACTAAACATTATAATAATTCTTTTTTAAAAAAGTCAACTTTCACTACTCTGTATCTAACAAAAGAATTTTGGCTTGTCAAAAATTGGTTTGTCTTGCTTTTTTTTTTTTTTTGAGTTTGAGAATCAAACTCAAGATTTTCATTAGATGAAAGAAAGGGTTTGTCCTGCTTTTGCCAGTGCCAATTTGGTACCTGGCTGGGTTTTCCAGGAGACTTCCAGGATTAGTCTCGTTGTTGTTCTTGTTGTTTGTGGTGCCATTTTTTCTTTTTTCTGATAAAAGTAAGGAGATGATCTTATAATTTATTGATTTTAAGTGCTAAAGACTTCTCATGACATTAGCATTTAACTTTTACTAGTGGATTTGCTGATGAAGATAGGAACACGGCATATTATCATGCTAAGATTCTAACTCGAAGACGGTGTAACCGTGTCTTGGCGCTGAAGGATAGTCAGGATCAGTGGTGCACTGACGCGCACGTACTCCGTAATTGGTTGTCTCGTTTTATAGAGATTTATTCTCAAATGATCGTCCAGAATCGGCTCCTTTTCCTGTGTCTGGTTGTTTTCCTAGGATTTTGACAGCTGTTATGGGGGGTTGGGTCTGGATTTATCAGAGAAGGAAGTGCGACGGGCTATTTTTGATATTGGGGAATTGAAGGCACCAGTGCCTGATGGATTTCATGCTCTGTTTTTTCAGCAGAATTGGGATGTGCTATGTGATTCTGTGACGGGTTTCTTGCAGCAGGCATTTACAGGGGAGTGTTGGTCATCTTCTTTAAATGAAACTCATTTGGTGCTTATTCCTAAAACAGATCAGCCTGAATATATGTCTCAGTTTCGGCCCATTGGATTATGCAATGTTTTGCATAAGGCTCTTACTACTACTATTGTTAATCGGCTTAAGCCGTTGTTGCAGGATCTTGTGGCCCCCACTCAGTGTAGCTTTATCCCTGGCAGGCACATAACTAATAATATTATCATCCCGCAGGAAGTGATGCATTCCATGCGTGTTAAGACAACTTCTCCAGGAATGATGGCAATTAAAATTGACATAGAGAAAGCGTATGATCGGTTGAAATGGAGTTTCATACAGGATACTCTACAGGATATTGGCTTTCTAGTGAATTTGGTTGCTGTGATTATGCGGTGTATATCCAACACTGAGATGCAGATTATTTGGAATGGTAGCCTTACTGACTCCTTCTCCACATCCCATGGGGTCCGTCAAGGTGATCCCATTTCCCCATATTTGTATGTCTTGTGCCTAGAACGGCTTAGTCATCTTATTAATGCTGCAGTAGCTGAGGGAAGCTGGAAGCCGATTTATCTCCATCAGCAGGGTCCTTCTTTGTCTCATATTTTTTTCGCAGATGATATGATGTTGTTTGCAGAGGCCAGTGTAGATCAGATTCTGATAATTCGGAAAGTTCTTCGCTTATTCTGTGAGAGTTCTTGCCAGAAGGTTAGCGCCTCTAAGACCCGCATGCTCTTTTCTAAAGGTGTGCCGGATGATGTTATTGTTGTTTTTTCTGATGGTCTGGGGTTTTCAGTGTCCCGGGATCTGGGTCGTTATTTAGGTGTGCCTCTTATTCATGGCTGGGTAGGGAAACATACTTATCATCGACTTTTGGACACTGTGAATAATCGGCTACCGAGCTGGCAAGGTAATTTCCTCTCTTTAGCCGGTCAGTTTACCCTCACACAGGCAGTCTTACTTGCTCTACCGGTCTTTACCATGCAGACAGTGCATCTTCCTAGATCCTTGGTTTTGGCAATTGAACAAAAATGCAGGGGTTTCTTATGGGGTTCTTCTGGCCAAGACCGGAAGATTCATCTTGTTGCATGGGATGCTGTGTGCACTGCAAAGTATCAAGGAGGCTTGGGGTTAAAGTGTCTTGCTACTCAGAATCAGGCTCTTCTGGCTAAGCTTGCCTGGGGTTTGGTATCTACTCCGGATGCTTTATGGGTTAAGGTTCTCCGGACGAAGTAGCTAGCTGGGTGCTTTATAGTTCTGGAGGCCTTACCCACAAGGAATGTTTCGTCACTTTGGCGGGGTCTTGTGCATTCTTGGTCTGTTGTGTAGCAGTGCATCGAGTGGCTTGTTGGGGACAGCCATACTGCCCGATTCTGGTGTGATACCTGGGTGGAGGATGTAGGGGTGTTGAGAAGTCAGGCCCTAGCTCCCCTTCTGGCGGAAGACTTAGATGCACGGGTGGCAGATTTTGTGACACCGACTAAGGGATGGGACTGGGTTCAGATCCAGCACCTTCTTCCCATGGAAATATGCTTACGCATTGCCGGTATTCGCCCTCCTGCTGTAGAACATGGGGCTGATACTGTGTATTGGAAAAATAGTGCTTCGGGCTGTTTTTCTACTAGCTCTGCATATGATGCTCTAGTACAGCCGGTGGCTACCACAATAGGCACTGAGCGATTATGGCCTCTTATTTGGCATTGGCAGGGTCCTCAACATATACGAACCTTTTTGTGCCTTCTTGCAAGGGAGGTTTTGTTAACTAATTTTCGGAGGTTTCAGCACCATCTCTATTTGAATGCCATTTGTCCGTGTTGTGGGAGGGCCGAGGAATCATGTTTGCATGTGATGCGAGATTGCTGTCTGGCACTAGATGTGTGGGAGAGTGTGCGTTTGTTTGCACCTCTGGGATTTTATGAGCTATCTTGCCTACGGCAATGGATTCTTCTTAACTTGTCTTTATCGCACCTGATCTTGGACGCCATCCCATGGTGCATGTGGTTCGGGGTGTGTTGTTGGAAGCTATGGACATGGCGGAATGGGGTGGTTTTTGGTGCGGATAGAGCTCCCTTCTCTCCAAAAGATAGTATACGATCTTTTTGTAAGGCTATTCTTTTGGCTCATTCTCGGGCAACTGTAATGGCTGGTGGAGGTCCTAGCCGAGTCTCACCTGGAGGGGCACGCTGGGTTGCACCGAGTCCGGGTTGGGTAAAACTCAAATGTGATGGCGCGGTATATGTCCCTGGACGGAAGGCGGCTGCTGGTGGTGTGCTTCGTGGGGCTGCTGGCTTATGGATTCAAGGTTTTACATTCAACATTGGCTACTATTCGGTATTGAATGCAGAGCTTTGGGGATTATTGGCGGGACTACAGATGGCTTATGACAGGGGTTTTAGACAAGTGGAGGTTGAGTTAGATTCACTGGATGTTGTTCGGCAACTGCAGTATCCTTCTGCGGAGGTGCGGCGAGGGGGTTCGCTGGTCCGGTCTGTGAGAGCTCTGCTTGCCCGACATTGGTGTGTCCGGATTCAGCATGTGATAGAGCCGAATTCCTGTGCGGACTGGTTAGCTAAGTATGCCTTTCAGTTTTCTCTTGGGGTTACGTTGCTCCCTGAAGTTCCTGCTGGCTGCCTTGGAGTTATTTTAAGTGATTTGCAAAGTTCGACCTGTTCTCCTTGTAACTTGGTGTAACACCAAACTGTTCTAGTTTTTTCTCATTCCCTCTCAAAAAAAACTTTTACCTACTATTCTTCATCTCCCATGTTCATTACTTTTGCTGTCAAATTTAAAAGCTGTTGGAAAATTCTACTATTCTTCATCTCCCATGTTCATTCCATAAGAACAAGCTTTTTGCCTCTGATGGATCGATTTTTCAGTTTCCAATTTTGATATGAAGCAATTACTTTGATGGCTTGGGCATGTATTTAGATGTGGAGTTGTTCCAGTCAATAAAATCTATCGTTTTAATGAAAAAAAAAAAAGATAATGTCCCAAGTTCATACTGAGTGTTCATTGAAGCTATAAATTCTGGGGAATAACTTTTGATCTTTTCGTTCTCCCTGTTATATATATATACTAGTTTTTGTGCATGTGCGATGACATATAATATGAATATTGTTTGTAAAGTTACTATTATTATTACCAAAATCAAAATGAAATTATATTGACAAATAGTAAGCTAATTTTATAATTTTAAAATAATTAAAAAATCAAATAAATATTTGTTAAATTACGTGAAAATTTCAAATGATAATTTATAATTTTATAAATGAACTAAAAAATATATAATAATTAGTTTATATAATATTCTTTTTCAATTATGTTAAAATTGCAATTTATATTTGTTGTAGTGGGAAGGCGTACTGCATTCCCCTTTAAACACTAAGGTCCATGTTTCGAGTCCTGGTGTGGAGGTGTATAGAAATCGTACTATTGGTAGTGGTTCCATTACACAAGGGTGACTTGTCGAGCCACAGAGAGAGATTAGTCTGGTAGTCGATTGGGATACTCTTTTAGCATAAAAAAAGCATGAAATTTGAAAAATAAAGTGGATCTAATAACAACATTCTTTATTTCTTTCTATTTTAACTTTCTTAAGAATTGGTTGTCTTCCTCTCATACTTCTTCCGAGACAAATCATCATTCTTTTCTACTCCACTCGTTTGCTCTGCTCATCCCTACGAGGAAAATATATATTCTTCGTCTTGGTAAGCGATCAACTTGTGAATTTTTTGCTTTGCCTACAAAATAATAATTCTTCCTTGTTGAAAATCACAAATCACAATATTGATATTTTTCATAATTAATTGTATGGAAGGGAACCGTCAGACATTGAGGATAATTTGTGCTCGCCTCCACCTAATTCAATTTATATTTGTAATTTAATGTTTTTAATAATATCTTGCCGAAAAAAATTAGTGATACTTTTCTAGAAATTTATGCAATTTATTTTTTTTAGTATGCAACTTCTTTATTTATGTTCGGTGTATGATCTAATATTTTTGGCAATACCTTTACGCAGTATAAAACAGTTGTGGTTGATTTAACACGATGTCTTTTATTATTATGCTTTGACAAAAAAGCTTTTCATGATAGGGTTTAGCTAGAAAGTTAAAAGTTAAAAGACACCTTCAATACTCATGAGAAAAATTAGTAAACTTACTGATTAACTTAATTAGATGAATCTAAAAAAAATCGAATATTATGTATAGGATTAGAGATCAGAATATGTGGCTTTGCAAGGAGGGGAAAAAACTCTCTTGCTTACCGCACCAATTAAAACTCGAAGACTCTTCGTTCGACCTGGTAATCTAATGACGTTTAGGAATCTTTAGTTATTTGTGGAGGATCTGGTATTAAGCTTAGTCAAACGGTTATGTCAATCCTAAATTTCAATATTTTCTTTAAAATAAAATGTAGCCTGAGAAGAACTGTAACTTGCTTGTATAACATTGATTCTAGAGCAGGGAGAAGAAAATAGCATATTTAGCTTTCACGATAATTGTCCCTTGTTGTTCTTTTTTTTTTTTTGTCTTCTTCCAATGGTGAATTCAGTCCACAAAAGTCGCCACAACAAAGTGAAAGAATTAAAGACTTAGGTTGGTATTTTGTGATGACGATTAAACCATTAATAAAAAAATATAATAATAAAAGAGATAGGGGTATTTTTGTATTTTAATTTTGTAAATTTTGGTGATTTCGTGCTTTTATATATAGTATATATATATATATATATGTTTGCATCATAACATCGTCAATTTTTTCGTATTATGTCTTATTGTCACTTGCGAACACAAAAGTTGGTTAACAATACGACCGTCCATTTGGACCAATAAATTTTCACGGATCTTTACCTTCCTCCTATTATAATCAGATTTCTATCATTCTTGCAATCTGGTGGGCTAGTTGTAGATAATTTTGCCGTATGTTTGCATTGTAACATTATTAGTTTTCTCTTTGTGTTAAGTCTTATCATCATTTGGAAGCTCAAAAGTAAGTTATGAAGCACCATCTTTTTTTGTCCAATAAAAACAAGAGGTTCGCGCTCTAAAAATTTTTGGCGTCGAGGATTTAAATCGGGTGGGAGCCAGGTGAAGATGTAGTATATGGGTGGAAGTTCTTAAGTTAATTTCAATCTGTTGTATATGTCTTCTTTAGGTGGACTTTCTTAGTAAGGGCTTTTAGCCTTGATTCAAGAGTGCGGTTGGGTTCTGTCTTTGGGAATAACTTTTCTTGTTTAGATGGTGCATCCTATTCATTGTCAGGTTCTTTTTTTCTTATTCTCCCGACAACCCATAATTTTTTAGCCGCACTCATATCTACTAATTATTTGCAGATTTGCTCCGCAGAAGGAATCGGCTTAAGTTTGTTAGAATTTTTAGTGTAATTTATATGTTGTTATATTCTTATTACATTTGTAATTGGACTCTTGTATTATGTTGTGTAATTACTCATATCAAAGCAATAAAAGTTTCTGTGTTCTGGCCAAAAAAAAATCCAAACAAGTTTGCCACAATATATAAATCAATAGCAAGTGCATCGGCTATGGGTCCTTTGCTAGACCCTGCCTACTTTACTTTTGGCCTCTATTTGGATACTAATTCGTATGAAACTATCAAAAACAAGTTTGTCACAGTGAGAACCTTGTTGAGTTTAGTGATTTTTGTAATTTCTTGCCTAAAATGGGCATGTGCCTTCCCATATTTGATTGCTCTCTCCCCCCTAAAGAAAAACCCACTAAACTAGAGCCAAGTAGTTGTGATCGTGAGCATGAACACAGTCCGGAAGGATCTGATGGTGAGGAGGATTATTGTGTAGAGTGCGAGTGCAAGTTTGGTTACAAAAAAGAGAACAAGATTTAAATGTGGTCATTTCTTCTACAATGTTTGTTTAGATAGTTGACTAGTAATTGTTGGACAGTACATATGCCTTATTTACCAGGAAGGAGCAATATTAATGATGTCATGGTCCGACCATGATTTTCAAATAACTTTTTCGTGCACTCTTTTTATCAGTTCAATGCTTAAAGAAATTCTTTTGAACTTGAAACTAATGTGGCGACAGTGTGACACAGTGGGCTGCTATTAGGAAATGCCCATGTGTGCATCACCATATTAATGAGATAAATCTTTTTTTATGTCCCTTAATTTTTGAAGAATTTCAAACTTTGTCCCTGAACTATTTTTATCAAAGATTCTGTCCCTTAACCTGTTTCTTTTCTCAAGATTCTGTTCATTTTACCTTCCTTAATAGGTAATCTATTCAGTGGCTGACACATGGCACCACATGGACGGTGGGCCCTTGAGCTGGGGAATTATTTTATTATTTTTTGTTTTCTTAATAATAAACAAAACAATAAATTTTAATTGCTCAAATAATTATAAATTTTGAAATGGATATAGTTATTTCTATGATTACAGGAGACATTAATTTTTTTTAAAAGAAAACTAATTATTATCTGCGATTGAGAAAGAAATTAATTGTCATCATAAATCACTAAAATTATTAAAAATTAGGCATAATACCTTTTTTTCAACCTCAATTAACTAAAAAATTACAGTTTGAGTATCCAAAAAATCAAACAACCACCACCGTCTACCAAATTAATGAAATTAAGGAAGTTAATCTTTTACTATTTTTGGGGTAATAAAAAAATCATCATCGTGTGTGGAGGGTAGTGGTGATGAGTGAGGAAGATGGTGTTCAAATCGCAAGGTCGTCTTCTACCTCGAGGCCTCCGCCGGCGACATGAAGTGGCTGGCGAGCATGCTGGACAGCAACAATTGTGACGACACCCTCCCGTCGGAGGAGCTCCTCACCATTCGCCCAAAGTCATCATCTTCTACTGCCATGGATCTAGAAGCAGAGGAGCTCCTCACCATCGCCTCATCTCCTCTTCCCCGCGAGATCGACACCACGGAGGAGAAGAACAAGTCGCCGCCCCACATCGCAGTTTTGGTCTTCCTCATTGCCACCGCAACGATCCGCCTCCGATTCTCTCCCCAGATCCGTCGCCTTCTCCTGCTGTGTAGTGTTCGCTGTGAAGAGTTCGACCTCGCCCTCCGCAGCCCCAGACCATGCCGTCGCCGCCACACGAGGTTCCTCTCGGCCCAGCCCTGTACGGAGAACTCTAGGACGAAGCTCCAACAGTCGACGCGGCAATGGTCCTCAGCAGTCCCTCCTCTTTTTGTGGTTGTGTTGACACGAGGTGTGGGACGACACTGCATGGATCCATGCTCCGGCATAGTTGTTCGGGTTCTAATTGAGATGCATTAAACGGGTACGAATCCGTTTATCATTTAATTGTTAATGTTGGGTTTTAAGCTCTTTTAGTTACCGAGTTTTGATTGAGGTGGCTTAGTTGTTGCCGCATGAATCAGAGTGGCGTGGTGTTCATTCCGGGAGCAGGCGAAATGGAGGAGTACTACAGTGGGTTTTCTTGGTTTTTTGGCCCCTATGTTTAGTGGTTTGGCCAATTTGGTACCCCAACATTTTTTTTGGCCGGGCATATACCCCGAGATTGCATAGGCAGGCCAAACGTATACCCCTGGTCAGGCACCTGCTGATGTGGAGGCTGCCCGGGGTATTTGCGCGTGTTACTGTAGCAAAACGACGTCGTTTTAGAGGATTGGCATTGAGTGAAGTGGGCCCCACTAAGCCACCTGTGTCCGACGTGGCATGAAACGACGTCGTTTTCTCACTTAAAACGACGTCGTTTTGCTACAGT
>JAKUCV010002101.1:75775-117054 GCA_028386065.3 Turnera subulata | reverse complement strand
TCAATCTTATATATCAACACATATATAAGACAACACATCCTTTCATGCTTTTTTGGACAATAATTCAGGTTCAATAATTCTGGTAACTATTGAATCGATCAACCAAACCATGGTCTAACCACTAGCTCAATAACCTGGTCCAACCATGGTCTTACCACTAGCTCGAATCAACAGTTATAAGTGCGTGACCCTATAGGCACTAATCACGTTGGCAATAATTATAAACTCTCATTTATAATTATAAACAATGAGCGGTGTCTAGCAACACATCATTGTTACCCAAGTGACCAGATCAGTACTGATTCATTATGCCTCGGAAAAATGTCATTATCCTTTCGTCACATTATCAAGATCAAACATAAGACATGGAATATGTCATTCTCGTATATGTTTAATCTAAGTGTTCTTGATCTCTGAGGTAACTGTGTAAAACAGATACAAATGATATCCCCATATCACTTAATCTGAGCTTGGCCATGCATTTACAGTTCAACTCTATCAAGAGGCCTAACCCCCCACAACCCTTCATCATCCCTCCGTTGGCCCCAACCTTGTACCCAAACATGCTCCGCTGCTCCCCTTGCCGTTCAACTCGCAAGAGGAGTTACAGGAAGCAGTGGTGTGCAAACTAATTTTCATCAACCAAGTATGCTCTGTGTTTAGACAATGGAAGGAGGGGGATGCGGCCTTTAATCGTCTTTGTTGGGTATTGATGAAGGGGATCTCACCGTGTTTTTGGCCGAAGGATTTATTTAGTGCGATTTCCGCAAATTTTGGCACGATGGTTGATTGGAGCTCTGAATCCATGTCTATGGATCGCTTTGATGTTGCAGAAGTCCTTGTTCTTACCACCTCAAAGCGTCTCATTAACTGTGTACTCTTAGTCTTTGTGGGAGATCACGCTTTTGATGTTGGCGTCGTTGAGTCTCAATATGACAACCTTGACTGGGAGTGGTCATCGGTGCAATCTCCGACACAGCCTCCTCGCTCCGACCCTCACACCAGTGGGCCCACCCTCTCGCCTACCAAACAACTCAGTAAAGCAATCTCTTCTCCCAACAACTCGCACAAATCAAACCAAAATGCCGCCTCGACCTCTGACAATATCTTCAACCTGCGCCCCATTATCGAGAGGCATGGCGAGTCTGTAAAGACCACCTTCAAAACCCACTCACACTTTCTCCTATACTAACCCCATCCGAGCTGTCAGAAAACCATGTATCTGTGGACTCGCACATGATACCCCATGATCCTAATCACACCAATCCAACCAAATATTCACCCAACCCAGTGCCCCCCTCAAGCCCAGCCTAACATTCTATTTCAAGCCTAGTCAATGTACCATTATCAGTGGCCCTTACTTTCGAGCACACCCCTAACCTTCACATCCCTCAACCTCTGGTCCGCTCTCTAAACATGCCCTCTGCCTCGTATTCTCCCTTCATCAACCCCACTCCACCCCCATCCAATTCCTATGATTTTGAAGCTTCATCAAGCAGCCTATGGTCATATCAATTATCCTCTTCCATACGGTGCGACCAATGGGAACCCCCAACCTATGCCGAGGATTCATCTTCTCTTCAGGGTTGGTGGAGAGAAAAGTCTTGGCAGTCCTAAAAAGCATGGGGCTGTAGTAGAACCCAAACAAGGCAAAGGCTTTTCTGAAAAAGAGCAGATTCCTCTCAAAAAATGGCAGCATTATATCCACTACAGATAGCAGGAAGTCGGTGACTGATTCAGACATTGCTAAGGTGAATAAGCGTGTTGAGGGCGGCACTAAAATCAGTGAGTCCACTCCTGTCTCCTTCAATTCTTACGAAGTGAATGAAACCAAAAGAATTGGTGATGTAATCGGCTGGGATAGGTCGGCCAATTTAATGTAATACAATTGACACCTGATTGCAAATGTTTGACGATCTATGCATAATGAAGTTGTCCTTCACGGCTCCTTGGTTGATCCTCAGCGACTTCAATGAAACGTTTAATGCTTCTGATCGAAAAAGTGGGAGATTGTGCCGCCGCGGTACTGAAGCCTTAAAAAATTTTATCCAAAGGCTGAATCTTATTGAGTTCGCCCTTAAGGGGCATTTATATACTTGGGGGAATTACCGAGCTGCTAGCCAGATTGATAGAGTCTTTGCTGAAGGTGATTGGCCCATCTTTTTTCTGCATTTGTCCCTTACTGCTGGTAGTAAACAAAACTCGGACCACTGCCCCTTGTTGCTCTCCCAGGAATCCGTGGATGGGGGATTCAAACCGTTCAGATTCTTAGCAGCTTGGTGGGACCATCCTAGGTTCTATGATCGTATCAAAGAAATGTCGGCTGAGGCAGGTCGTGAATTTCCAAATCAGTTCAGCATACTAAAGAAACTAGGAGCTTTGAGGTGCATCCTTGCTAGTTGGAATCGAGAGGTTTTCGGGAATGTGAACGCCATTCTTCTTTCAATTCAAGAGGAGCTGGATCGTTTTGACAAAGTTTCAGGGACCCGTGACCTATCCCAATCCGAACTTGCCTCCATTAATGATCTCAAATCTGAACTTGAGATCAAATACAAACAATTAGAGGCAATTTGGTGGCAGAAGGCAAGAATAAAATGGTGCAAACTCGGGGACAGGAATTCACGTTTCTTTCACATGTCAGCATGGATAAAGGGCTCTAAAAATCGAATCAGCCACATCAGGTCCAACAATGATCTGATTACTGACCTGAAAGCCATAAAGGAGGAGACCAAGAATTACTTTGCCAAGCTCTATTCTTCTTGCAACTATGCTAGACCTTTCCTCGGCTCAACCACCTTTGCAAGACTTGATCCCTCTCTTGCACGTGATCTGGAAAAGCCTTTCTCAATGGAGGAAGTCAAGAATGCTGTTTGGAGTTGTGATAGCTCCAAGGCCCCGAGCCCCGACGGGTTTGGCTTCTCCTTCTATAAGAACTGTTGGGAACTAATTAAATACGAAGTTTTTGACATGGTTTGTCAGTTCTTTGCTTCTGCCAGGTCACCTAAAGGTTCTAATTCAGCATATATCACACTTATCGCCAAAAAATTCGGGGCTGACTCCTTGGACGATTTCAGGCCCATCACGCTTGTGCATGGATTATACAAAATCATTTCAAAACTTCTGGCATCGAGGTTGAAATCTGTCTTACCAAATTTGATCAGTAGTCAACAATCGGCCTTTATTAAAGGAAGAAGTATTAAGGACTTTGCTTTCGTTGCTAACGAAGTATTCCTTGAGAAAAGAGAAGCGCAAAGCCATTATCTGGAAGCTTGACTTCCAAAAGGCTTTCGATTCGGTGGATTGGGGCTACTTGTCTCGGGTTTTCGAGGCCATGGGATTTGGATTATTATGGAGGAGATGGATTGACGAATGCATTTCCTCATAAAGGAATTGACACCATACTCTTCATGATTTGGATTGACACCATACTCTTCTCACCTGCAGATGTCTCATCATTGCTGAACCTTAAACGATGTTTGAGAATCTTTGAGGCACTTTAGGGTCTAAGTATTAATTTTTTCAAGAGCAGCATTATCGGGATTGGACTGCCTACTACTCGTGTTCAAGAATATGCTAATATGTTGCACAGCCGAATAGAGCGTTTCCCGATCTAATACCTTGGTTATCCACTCGGGCCAATATGAGACGTGTTGAGGCATGGAAACCCGTTCTGGATAAATTCTCTACCAAGCTCAAGGCATGGAAAGGCAAGCACCTCTCCCTTGGCGGCCGGGTCACACTTATCAAATGCGTCCATAGTGGACTCTCCATTTACTTCATGTCCTTATTCCGTCTACCGGTGGTTGTTGCCAAAAGAATTATTAAGATCCAGCAGTGTTTTTTCTGGAACGGTCTCAACGAGTCTAGAAAGGTGTGTCTTTTGGCGTGGAAATCTTTCTCCATCCCCAAAGACCACTGCGAGATTGAAAAAATGACGATATTGCGAGAGTGAAATTATTGACTTCTAATGTGTCCGTCCAGCCAAACCGAATGGATTCAATGACTTGGCTTGACAATCAAGATGGGAATTACTCAGTATCCTCCGGAAGGAAGTTTTTATATTCTCACGGGGGGTTTTCACGCACCAAGCCTCTCATTTGGCTCACCCTGACACCCTTCAAAATCGAATGTTGGCTTTGGTTGGCCATCAACAACACAATTCCTACAAAAGAAGTCCTGCGGCATCGAGGTATTATCCCCTAGGAAAATTCTATTTGTACCTTTTGTAAGAAACAGCTTGAATGTAGGGGCCACCTTCTTCTCCTCTGTCCGTTCGCTTGGAATGTTTGGGGTAATCTTTGGGGATGGTGGGGTATCTAATGGGTTATGCCCGCAACTCTCAGTGATTTTCTGCTTCAATGGTCTTTTGCTTCTCCTTTCAACTATAGTAGACCTTTCTGGACTGCAATTGCATACGCGACTCTTTGGTCCAATTGGCTAGAAAGGAATAGGAGAGTCTTCAATAACTCTGACTCTGATAAGGACAGAATTGTAGATCTTGCTTTGGTGAATGTTACCTCTTGGATCAAGTCCTCTCAGTGCTTCTTCCCAAAAAGTGCTTCCTACGTAATTGCAAATGCTGATACAATAAATTTGTGTAAGGCCCCTCGTCGCAATCTAATGATGCTTGCACCACCAAACTGATTGGTCTCTGTTCGAATTTTTAATGTGTTATTCTGTGTCTTTTCCTATGTAGTTTCTTCCTGTTTCTGCAATCATTGTGGGTCTGTATCGAGCTTCTGCTGCATTCTTACGAAGCTTTGTACATTTGTTCATATTGAATAAAATAATCGTTAGCATCAAAAAAAAAAAAACCCCACTACACAGTATATCATGTACCCAACAATTACTCTAAGGTTTACTCAGTTACGAGTAACAAAGAGTAATGTCAAAGTACACGACTCATATGTTGGGAACCTTGATGATCTCATGTCTAAGGATAGTACATATAAGAACCACTAATGACAACATATATATAACAGTCCATGTAGTGTTATTATGTCGGGTCAGTCGAGACCACAAGTTCTCTAACTTGTACCCGTATGTAGAATTCATATCTTATATAATTCTCAACATACGCTCGTCTTAATTTATGATTATAACCCATCCATAAAAATAATCGACTAGGAACAATTCAAGAATATAAAATATTCTTAGGTTATAAATATGTGCAAGCATTTGTCACATATAAACATATTTATTGGAATAAAACCAAAATAAATATACATGACTATATAATCATCCATTGATTGGCTTTTTGGCATTACACTAACAATCTCCCACTTGAATTAAAGCCAATCATCCATATATCTAATACCAATGGATCTAGCATGACCATCATGCTTCTGCTGTGTGAGCGGCTTAGTTAAAGGATCTGCTACATTGTTCTCAGAAGGAACCTTGCACAGCCTCACATCGCCTCTGCCAATGATCTCTCTAATAAGATGGTAGCGTCGGAGTATATGCTTGGATCTTTGGTGGTATCTAGGTTCTTGAGCTTGTGCGATTGTTCCATTGTTGTCACAATAGAGTTCAATCGGACAGTCAATGCTCGGAACCACGCCAAGTTCAGTTACGAACTTCTTAATCCAAACAGCCTCTTTCGCTGCATCAGAGGCAGCTATATATTCAGCCTCAGTGGTAGAATCGGCAACTGTTTCTTGCTTTGAACTCTTCCAGCAAACAGCACCACCTCCAAGACAAAACACATATCTTGATTGCGATCTAAATTGATCCCTGTAAGTGTGGATGCTAGCATCTTTGCAACCCTTTACTACAAGCTCATCAATGCTTCCGTATACAAGGAATGCATCCTTAGTTCTTCTCAAGTACTTAAGGATGTTCTTAACCACTGTCCAGTGACCTTCACCAGGATCAGATTGATATCTGCTTGTGACACTTAATGCATATGTGACATCTGGTCGAGTACATAGCATGGCATACATGATAGATCCTATTGCTGACGCATAAGGAATCTTACTCATTTGCTCTCTCTCCTTAGATGTACTAGGATATTGATTCTTTGAGAGAGTTATGCCATGAGACATAGGCAAGAAACCTTTCTTGGAATCTTGCATGCTAAACCTTTTAAGCACATTATCAATATATGTACTCTGACTTAGGCCAAGAAGCCTTTTGGATCTATCTCTATAGATCTTTATACCTAGCACGTAGGATGCTTCTCCTAAGTCCTTCATTGAGAAGTTCTTTCCTAACCAAGTCTTTATAGACTATAGTGTTGGAATATCATTCCCAATGAGTAGAATGTCGTTAACATACAACAACAAGAAAACGATAGTGCTCCCACTAACCTTCTTGTAAACACATGGCTCATCTTCATTTTTAATCAAACCAAATTGTTTGATTAGTTCATCAAAACGAAGATTCCAACTCCTAGAAGCTTGCTTTAATCCATAAATGGATCTTTGCAATTTGCATACCTTATAAGCATTCTCTGGAGTGACAAAACCTTCAGGTTGTGTCATGTTCACATCCTCTAAAAGATTTCCATTATGGAAAGCGATTTTGACATCCAGCTGCCATATCTCACAATCATGGTATACAGCTATAGCCAATAGCATTAGGATGGATTTAACCTTGGCAACTGGCGAAAAAGTTTCATAATAGTCAATACCATGAACTTGTTTGAAACCTTTAGCAACCAATCACCCTTTAAAGGTAATCACATTACCATCCATGTCGGTCTTCTTCTTATAGACCCACTTGCATCCAATGGGTTTTACCCCTTCAGGTGGATCAACCAAGGTCCATACCTTATTTTCATATATGGATTCCATCTCAGAATTCATGGCTTCTAGCCACTTCTTGGAGTCTGGACCCGTAATTGCCTGCTGATAGGAAGTGGGCTCATCTTCATCCATGAGCATCACGTCTCCAGTATGAGCAAAAAGAAATTCATATCTCTCAGGCTCATACCGAGTCCTACCAGACCTATGTGGTCCATGTGTTACAGGTAAAGGATTTTCACCCACAACATCTTGCGGTTCCTGTCCTTGTTCCATCTCATCCTCTATAGCTTCTTGTTGTACTCGAACTTCTTCGAGTTCTATTTTTCTCCCACTGATCTCTCTAGAAATAAATTCTCTTTTTAGAAAAATATCAGTACAAGCAATAAACACTTTTTGCTCTGAGGGATTATAGAAATAATATCCTTTAGTTTCTTTAGGATATCCAACAAAAAGGCATTTATCAGATTTAGGGCCGAGTTTATCTGATGCTTGACGTCTTACATAAGCCTCACAACCCCAAATCTTCATAAAAGACAAATTGGGACGTTTCCCAGTCCACATCTCATGTGGAGTCTTTTCAACCGATTTAGATGGAACGTGATTAAGTGTAAAGGCAGCAGTCAATAAAGCATGACCCCAAAATGAAGAAGGAAGGTCAGCTTGACTCATCATAGAATGAACCATGTCTAATAGAGTTCGATTTCTCCTTTTAGATACACCATTCCATTGAGGTGTACCTGGTGGAGTAAGTTGTGATACTATACCACATTTCTTTAGATGATCAAGAAATTCTCGGTCTAAGTATTCACCTCCTCGATCAGATCGAAACATTTTAATACTCTTACCAAGTTGATTTTGTACTTTATTCTTGAATTCTTTGAACTTCTCAAAGGATTTTGACTTGTGCTTCATAAGATACACATAGCCATATCTACTATAATCATCAGTAGATGTAATGAAGTACTAAAAGTCTCCTCTAGCCTGTGTTGATATAGGCCCACATACATTAGAATGTATAAGGCCTAACAAGTCTGAAACCCTTTCATCTTTACCGGCAAAAGGAGCCTTCGTCATTTTGCCCAATAAACATGACTCACATGTCTCATATGATTCAAAATCAAATGAGTCTAAAAGCCCATCCTTATGGAGTTTAGAAATACGAGTCTCGTTTATATGGCCGAAACAACAATGCCAGATAAAGGTCGTATTAGAATCATTTAATTTAACCTTCTTCGAATTAATGTTATAGACTGGGGTTTCTCGGTTTAGAACGTACAAACCATTGCTTAAATATGCACCACCATAACAAATATCATTCAAATAAATAGAACAACAGCTGTCCCTTATTACGAATGGAAAACCCTTCTTGTCCAGACAAGAGACAGAAATTAAATTCCTGCTTATAGTAGGTACATAATAACAAACATCAAGTTCCAAAACCAAACCACTCGGTAAAGACAGATAATAAGTCCTTATGGCTAATGCAGCAACTCTTGCTCCATTTCCAACACGCAGGTCTACTTCACCCTTTGCTAATCTTCTACTCTTTCTCAGATCCTACACATTTACACAAATGTGAGAACCACATCCGGTATCTAATACCCATGATTCAGAGATAGAAATATTAGCTTCTATAACAAGAATACCTGAAGCGGAAGTCTTACTTCCCTTCTGTTTCTTCATCTCCTCAAGGTAAATAGGGCAGTTACGCTTCCAAACGGCCAGGTTT
This sequence comes from Turnera subulata, assembly GCA_028386065.3. NCBI lineage: Eukaryota > Viridiplantae > Streptophyta > Magnoliopsida > Malpighiales > Passifloraceae > Turnera > Turnera subulata. Next base: position 108,576 of record JAKUCV010002101.1, on the reverse strand, counting down.
CTTGCAATGGAAACATTTTCCTTCCTTTGCACTACCACCTTTGGGTTTCAGCACATGTGAACAAGAAGATGCACATGAACCAAACTTTTTGGCACATTTTTCTTCTTGCTAAACATGGCTTTTCCCTTTCCTTTGCCATTTCCAACCATCAAAATGCTGTTGGATTTATTAGCCTTCGTCTGTTACTCAACTGTTCCCAACATGTTAAGCAACTCAGACAAAGATTTTTTAAGAAGATTCATGTTGAAATTCATGACAAATTGGCTATAACTATCCGGCAACGATTGCAGGACTAGAACAACAGCCAACTCTCTTTGAAAGGAAAACCCAGCCCCTCAAGGCTCTCAATGTATCCAATCATTTTGGGCACATGAGGTCTTACAGGTGATGACTCAACCATCTTGCATTGGAATAATGCTTTTGAGGTCTCATACCTCTCATGCTTGGCTTGCTCTTCAAAGAGCATTTTCAGGTGTTTGATCATATCGAAAGCACCCAAGTTCTCATGTTGCTTCTGAAGCTCAGAGTCCATGGCGATAAGTATAAGGCAAGCAACATCCAATGCTTCTTCAACATGCTTCTTGTAAGCATCCTTTTCTGCCCTAGGAGCATTAGGTGCCGGTTCATCAGTAACAGGTCCTTCAAGGATATACAATTTCTTTTCTTGCTAGAGGACAATTTCTTCTCAAGGACTGATCGCAGTGACATAGTACTTGTGTTTTGTGACATGATAATTCTACAATGATAAATTCACACAAATCAAAGTCATGTATACAATCATTTAACAAGGAATTTTATGAAATGATACTCCCACTATACAAATCAAGATGATAATGAGTGGGCCAAGATCCATATTTCACTACAAGAAAAGTTAGCTTTGGCTAATTGCTTATATCATAGTTATTTCGGTAGACAACTCTTTGTCAATTACATCTCATGTAACTCTTGGATAGTTGAGTGAACAACTCTTGTTCTTGTCTATCTCATAGACTTATCTCAACTCTTTGCCTTTAAGTCCCTAATCCTATTGAGATGACTTAGTTAAGTTCAACCCACAATAAGCAATTTGGATATTATAATTATCCCATCGCACCTTGCTACGATATACATTGGCACTTTACTTTGGCAAACCTACCAAGTGTTGATCTAAGCATAGATGAGTGCTTATCAATGGAAAGCAACACATGAGGAACTTAATATTTACATCAACAATTGTTTCCATACATAACAATTATGCTATCGCATCTTGCCAGGATAAACATTGGCACTTTGTTTTGGCAAACCTACCAAGTGTTGATATAAGCAAAGAAGAGTACTCATTCCATACATAGCTTGCATGTGATCATATATCGCGTATACAATCATTTATAATCAACAAACCAAGCTATGTGACATGATTATAACAGGATAGGCATGTTAACAAGCAATCTACATGTTGTTCATATATCATTAAGAACATAAGAACATGTTATCTAGCATGCAGAACATCGAACTAATTGGCAAAGCCCTCAGGACATCGATGTTTACACGTAAACATCGATGTTTGAAGTTGGAGAATCCTCAGAACATCGATGTTGACACTTAAACATCGATGTTTGAAGTTTCTGAATTCCAGAACATCGATGTTGACACTTAAACATTGATGTTTGCAGTTTTTGGAACTCCAAATAATTGGCCGAATGCTTAGAACATCGATGTTTGCATCTTAAACATCGATGTTTGAACAGTAAACATCAATGTTTGCACAGTGTTTTTGCAAAAATATCTTGAAATGCAATTGGTCAAGAGAACATCGATGTTTGAACCCCTCGGCAGACTATCGACCAAAGAGAACATCGATGTTTAACCGTTAAACATCGATGTTTTGACCTTTCGGTTGATAATCAACAAAGGAGAACATCGATGTTTACCATTAAACATCGATGTTTGGTCCACTCGGCCGAAGAGAACATCGATGTATTGATGTTATGCCCCTTTGTCGAACTCATTTGACTTTCTGCCAGAAGTACAAATTGATTGTTATCATATACCAATCAAGTAGTTATTGTCAAACACCTTTGAAAGAACCAACTTCAACATATCACATATATGAGAATCACAATGATCTAGTTTAGGCATACTATCAACATAAGCATAATAAACTATGATCAATTTATGTTGCTTATACAATCATGAACAAGCCATATCACAAATAGCATATCATACATATAAACAACTTATTCGGTTTAGTGTTTCACATGAGGCTCCGCTACAACTGTAAGTAACTGGGTATGCAAACAAAGAGACAAAATACGCAGCGGAAAAAACCCGGAACTAATGGAGGATCCATGTGAGACAGGATAAACTGAATAACATGATTTTCGTACCTGGTTTGGTTGAGATATTTCACTCAACTGATGATCCAAATCAACAAGAACCGGACAGAAATCCGACTCCTCTATGGTATCCACACGAACCATTGATGACTGCTAGCAACCGTCACACGATCACTAACCCGAGCACTCCCGAACTGCAGTGCTAGCTGCAGAATTTCCGAGAGCTAGAGACCAGAGAGTGTTTGATGTGTTATGAAGAGTGTGTTTTGCTATTGTGTTGAGCTCTAAAAAAATCTGCTCATACTAACACTCTTTCATATATCACTTATATATGTTTTCAACGTTAGTCAATATAGAAATGGCCAACCTAATCATACATACATCTTATCATGCATGATTGTGTTTTCCATTATCTATACTTTAGTCACAATCATCAACATGATTATGTCTCCACTAACTCAATCATATATATCAACATATATATAAGACAACACATCCTTTCATGCTTTTTTGGACATTAATTCAGGTTCAATAATTCTTATTGAACCGATCAACCCAAACGGGCCGGTCCAACCATAGTCCAACTATGGTCTAACCACTAGCTGAATAACCTGGTCCAACCATAGTCTAACCACTGGCTCGAATTAATAGTTCTAAGTGTGTGACCCTGTAGGCACTAATCACGTTGGCAACAATTATAAGCTCTCATTTATAATTATAAACAATGAGCGGTGTCTAGCGACACATCATTGTTACCCAAGTGACCAGATCAGTACTGATTCATTATGCCTCGGAAAAATGTCATTACCCTTTCGTCACATTATCAAGATCAAATACGAGACTTGGAATATGTCATTCTCGTATATGTTTAATCTAAGTTTTCTTGATCTCTGAGTTAACTGTGTTAAACAGATACAAATGATATCCCCATATCACTTAATCTGAGCATGGCCATGCATTTACAGTTCAACTCTATCAAGAGGCCCAACTGATAATATTCCCGTTATAAGGGTTGGACGAATTCCATCTTGATCATACAAAACCCACTACACATTATATCATGTACCCAACAATTACTCTAAGGTTCACTCAGTTACTAGTAACTAAGAGTAATGTCAAAGTACACGACTCATATGTTGGGAACCTTGATGATCTTAGGTCTAAGGATAGTACATATAAGAACCACTAATGACAATATATATATAACAGTCCATGTAGTTTTCTTATGTCGAGTCAGTCCAGACCACAAGTTCTCTAACTTGTACCCGTATGTAGAATTCATATCTCATATAATTCTCAATATACGCTAGTCTTAATTTATTATTACAACTCATCCATAATAATAATCGACTAGGGACAATTCAAGAATATAAAATATTCTTAGTTTATAAATATGTGCAAGCATTTATCACTGATAAACATATTTGTTTGAATAAAACCTTAATAAATATGCATGACTATATAATCATCCAATGATTGGCTTTTGGGCATTACACTAACATTATTAAGGGCAAAGTCTTGGAAAAACCTGACATCCGATACCCAAGGCAACCGATTAGCGAACCATAGAAGCTAGACCCGGGTGTTCGTCACAGATGGGTAGTTGTTAGGCACCCGTCCGTGTTGGGGCGAAATCATGTGCAATTGAAGATCCCTGCATGTCTCATGTACAAACACACAAAACAAAAACAAAACAGGAACAAAAACAAAACAAGATAGATAATAAACACATAATTGAGCTTGCGTTTCAAAACACTAGAAACTCCCTACGTACCCCTATCATGGGTTCAAAGCTCACGTAGTTTTTACTTGGCATCACACAACTAATGCAGCAACATTACTATAACACCAGCACTACTGCAACAATATCGACATCAAGGTCATAACATCGATCATCACAATCACCACATCAACATTACAATAATATCGCATCGACTCATCACAATGCTCCTCAATGCGACATCCCCATAATACCGGCATTATAACAGCAAGATCGACAACACAGCCTCAATACCAACATCACAACAGCAACATCAATATCACAGCAACATTACAGCACCAGCACAAAACACAAAACACACACAACAAATTTAGCTTGCATCTCTACATCTCGAGACTACCTACGTACCTGCGTCACGGGATCAAAGCCACAAATTTAGCTTGCATCTCTACATCTTGAGACCTTTCCTACTCACTTTTGGTGCGTGATTTCTGTCATTACAAAATTGGTATTGGTATAGTTTGGATAAAATTATACTCAAATTTTATTAATTGATCAAGAGAAAATACATTGGGAGAGACGACGAACACTAAGAGAAAATACATTGGGCTCCACTCGTTTAGTTTCGAGTATTTAACAGACAAGCTCAGGCTCGGCTCGTTTCCTTAACGAGCTATTATCGAGCGAATCTGGACGGCACAGTAAGATTTGGTTAAACTTGGTTTTTCTTTGAAATCAAAGAACCGCATAATGCAATAACAGAAGTTCACTGCTCTCGTTTAAAGTGATGGCTAATAGTTCCATTTGGTTTTTCTTTCAGCAAATTGAAGGACGTGAAATCAAAGTAAACATAAGAGTGAAACCCTTGCAACTTATCGATTTGTCTTTGTTCCAGAAAGAGAAATCCCAATTTGTTGACAACACTTACAAAGTCTATGTGGGAAATCTTGCTAAAACAGTGACTACGGATATTATATAATTTAGAATATCAAAAAATAATAAATATTATTAACAATAATTGATTTATAAATTTCTATCTAATACTAAAATTAATTCTAAAAAATTCATATATGTTTGTCAAGATTATTAAGAAAAATATTTATTTACGTTATATATAATTTTTTCTCAAAAAAATAATTAATATATAACCCTTTATTTATATTTTCTCAATAACAATCATGAATTGTGAAGGACAATAATTATTAATAAATAATAGAACTATAAAGGAGAACTGCTGAAGAGTTAGCGAAAACTGCAGACATGAATAACATCACAACAAAAAAATGATCATAGAGAAGAATAATTATAAGAACTCACGATATATATTTTTTCTATAATTTATTATCAATAAGAAGTATTGTGAAGAAAAATTGATTTATTAATTCTTATTTTACTGCATAAATTAATTTTAGATAGTGCATTTATTTATATTTTATAAACAACTACAAAAAAATATGAAGAAGTACCGCTGAAAAGAATTAACACACATGGTAAACAACATTGAAAAGGTAGGACGTCTTTGGGGCCTAGCTAATTTTTTGCAATACAGCTACATATGAGTACAAAATTAATGTCGCACAAGAAGTAACAGTAGATAACAACTCTGGTTAATTGGTTCCAAAGAAGAAGAAGTGTAGCTAGTATGAACATTGAACACAGATATAACAACAATTTTTATTTTTAGTTATGAAAAAGGTGAGATCTTTAATTATGGGAGGCGGTTGGGTACTGGGAATGCGTTCATACGTTGCCAAAAAAAACAGAAACAAACAGTCGTTTCTGTGTTGGCGGCTATATAAAGGAGGGGTGGGCGAGAGGTTGGGTTGTCATCAGAAACACAACAACAGAGTGGTGCAAATTAAAGATACATATATATCCGATCCTGTCTCTCCAGAGAATTTGAGTGATTGAAAATGCCAGAGACTACTGAAGCCCCTCCAAAAGCCACTCAACCCACTGATCAAACCACTCATGCCACTGTTTCGGTGAAAATCCTTAAGGCACCCTTTCCATCCGCTAAAGTTTGGGGATGGATCTCGAGAGCGAAACCATTGAATAAGGGAGAGGGTGAATTGGTGCTGCTTGACATCAAAGAGGAAGAGCCAAAGGAAGTCAATACAGGGGAAGACCTCACTCTCCAAAATTACCAATTCTCCTTCCCATTGAAAGAAGCCCTCCCCATCACCGTTTTCCTGCAGCACTCCCCTCCCTCATCTCCTACTGAAGAAATCATCGCTGCTGGCGCTGTCGTGTTCGATGCTCGAAACCAAGCAACAGTAACCAGCAACATTGAGGCCTACAAATGCGTGGTCCAAGTCAAGGTCATTTGGGACTACAGTCATTAAACTAAACTACTGTTTCGTCTGTGTTGTGTCAAAATAAATCAGTCAGTCATCATATATATTCATATATGATGATCGATGTCGTCTCGTCTGTGTCGTCGTCAAAATAAATAGGTCATCTCACATATGCATATATGCATGATGACGTCTAGAATAAGCTGCCTGGGATCTAAATAAATAATTAAGAGCCAGTACTGTCTGCTCTTTGTACCTCTTTCTTCCTTCAATAATATCATAACTAGCTTATATCCCTGCATGCATTTGATTTGTGTGGTCTACCAAGCTAGCTATGAGACGCTGATACCTAAATAAGGGCGACCCATTAATATATAATCATATATCTTAGAATCTCATATATCACATGCTCTCGGAAAATATATCACAGTCCAGTTGGTTTAAAGCAGAACCTTCTTAAGTAGCTAGTCAGGATGGATATTCTACACAAATACAATAAATGCTAATAACTTTATAGTGGATATCAAATTATTATTGTTTTTTTGTTTTATGCTAATCGATGGATGTATTTATATTGCAAAAGAGAATCTGTACAGGAATGTTGATGATTACAGGACTCACGAAAGGAAAACAGGGAGAGATCAGGGCGCAAGAAACACAAAAGAGAAAATAGTGAGGGAGCAAGAATCACATCAGGAACCTATAAAAAGACTTCTCTCGAATCTTCTGTGTACCCCTCTCCACAATTTTAACACATCAGCAGACGCCAGGATATTATGACATTAGTAGGGAAACTCTGGTTGCAAAGCTTTTATCCACCACGACGTTCTAGCAACAGTGAGGTCAAAGAGGGAATCCCATCTGATGGCTTCATTCTCAAAAATCAGCTTGTTCCTGACTAGCCATAGAGACCAAATCGCCGCTAGTCCAATAATCATCCACGAAGACCCAACATGGGTAGAGCTTCCAAGCCACGGCCATTGGCATAACCAGTCCTGAAGGGATCTTGGTGTAACCCATTTGACTCCCCACCAAGCGCATAGGGACTGCCAAAACTTCCATGAGAAGGGGCAAAGCAAGAACAGGTGCTCACTGGTCTCCAACTCCTCCAAGCAAAAGGGGCATTTGGCGTCATCAAGGGAGAGCAACCCACGCTTGGCTAAATTGAATCTGACTGCGACACCCTCAATTAATAACAGCCATAAAAAATAATGAACCTTAGGGGGAGCAAGGTTTGACCACAGATTCGGTGGCTTGGGTAGGGGAGGACGCGAGGAGCACAAAAAAGCTTTAAAATCCTTCACCGCAGCATCCTTCTTTTGAGTTTGACCCCATGACCAGAAATCATCATCACCGTTGGAAAGAGGAGAAACCTTAGCAATCTCCGCATCAATACTATTGCAATCTTGGAGCTCCCAATCCCTCAAAGGTCTGCGCCAAAGGGTTTGGTTGGTAGTGAGGGGGGCAGACTGAAAGGCTTCCTGCAAAGATGCTTCTTGAAGAGAGGAGATCAGGAAAAGCCGATGGTACCGATCCTTTAGGATACCCAGAGGACACCATTTATCAAACCAGAAGGAAAAGTTGGAGCCGTTCCCAACCTGAATAGACAGATTAGCCTTAAGGGAGGTGCATGGTGGTTTACAGTCGGTTGCGCACGAAAGGATATTTCTCCATGTGGTTGACCTCTGATTGGGAGTGAATACTGGATCAAAACTGGTAGGATGGGTCTCACACTTGGCTTTTATTAGCTTACACCAGATGGCATCTTTATCCTGTAAATATCTCCAAAGCCATTTGAAGCATAAGCAGTTATTTGAAATACTCAAGGGGTCAATGCCGATGCCACCGAATTCCTTTGGACGGGCCAACTTATCCCAAGCCACCCAACAAAGATTCCTCTTCTCTCCACAACCACTCCACAAAATTTTCTTTGGATCCGGGTAATTTTTTTGACAACCCCGACTGGCATTCGGAATAAGGACATGAAATAAAGTGGAAGAGAGGAGAGAATAGATTTAATGAGAAGCACTCTTCCAGCGAGAGACAGGAATCTAGCCTTCCATGTTTTCAGCCTCTTATGGATCTTATCAATGACCGGGGACCAACTCGCCATCCTCTTCATGTTGGCGCCTAGTGGGAGCCCTAGGTATTTAAAAGGCAGTCTTTCAACCTTGCAGAGTAGGGCATCAGCCATAGATTTTGTGGTTATATCATCGATGTTAACCCCAACGATACTGCTCTTGAAAAAATTAATGCTGAGACCCGATAGGAGTTGGAAGCACCCTTTTGAGATTGAGGAGGGATGCCATATGGGCGTGCGCGATCAAAAGGGTGTCGTCTGCAAATTGGGTTAGGTTGGCTGGGATAGCGCTTGAGGCCTTCAGCGGCAATTAGGAACAGGAAAGGGGATAAGGGATCTCCTTGCTTTAGACCCTTGCTCATACCAAATTGTGGAGTAGGAGACCCATTGATGAGAATGGCCAGAAGGGAAGATTGGAGATATTCCTTTATCCAAGTTAACCATTTACCTCCAAACCCCATTGCATTCATGACTTGAAGGAGGTAGTCCTAGGATATAGGATCAAAAGCTTTTCTGAAATCCAATTTCCACACCACTGCAGGTATATTAGATTTCTTGAGCGACACGGGTTATGTCTCTTATAGAATCAAAAGCTTTTCTGAAATCCCATGATCATTATATAAGTTATATAATAAGAGACATGATCATTATATAGTAGTCCCCTACTTAAAAATCTTGGATCCGCCCCTCATACTTAAAAATTGAATTCATTTCACATAGGTATGGTAGAACCAAGTTTGCTAGCAAGGAGACTACTATACACAATCCGATTTCGTCAATCTCCTAAATTTAATTTAACATTCTCAAAACTTTTTTTTGATGATAACGATAACTTTTTTTGACTGAAAAAATATAGTACAAAAATTTAATTTAACATTCTCAAAACTAGTGACTGATATTGTTAATTTCTTACATGGAAGAACATGAAGAATCAAAAGCTTTAATCCCCAAAGGAACTCGGTAACTACGTAAACCTTACAAATGAGAATACTAAATAGAGGCATACGAAGAGGTCAGAGCTTCTACATACCTATAAATACGGAATCGCCTCTTGCAGTATTGGGATTTGAACAACTCTCCTTTTGTTCGTAATTGCTCTGTTTGGCCATAGAATATCTTTCTTTTCTTTTGGTTCTTTTCCAACGAAAACTAACGAGAGATTTCATTGAAAAATAAGGAGTTAATCCAGAATCTTTTAGTTACCGCTGGAATATGTAGGAATTAGTTTTATTAGTGATAGCTCAACTTTACAAACTATTTCCTGGAAGTATAAGCCAAAAAAAGGTAATTTAAATAGCAAATCAAGTGAACTGAGTGATTTATTTATCAATAGGGAGAATGTAATTTAGCCATAATCATGTTTAGTTGAATCCACGCGTTTCGGTTCTTTTCTAACTTTTTATCAAGAAGGGTTGAGATTGCAATTAGAAGGTGGTGCGTCTCTGCAATCAAAATGTCATCATAAACGTAAACACAGTTGGGTGTGTCTTGGCATTAGGATGTCTTTGGTCAGAAGCCAGAACAAACTAACATAAAAAACTACACTATCTTTCAAGTAGTCCCTAACATCTACCCTTTGCTTCCCCTCTTCGTGGAGCTTCTTAATATCTCTCCAGCTGATTCAGAATAAACCAATTGACAGCCGTCAAGCCACGACGGAAGCTACTTAGCTCAATTGCAATGAATGTATCATGCCCTAAGTAATAGAATATATTGCAGACCTCCAAAGTTGGACCGAAATTATGTAGTCCAAAAGTTTAAACCTGAGGTTATTTGATAACCAACTATTCACAACTACTTCCCATTTAGGAATTGGGTCATGACATTCTCCCCTTCTTTGGACTTTTCGTCCTTGTAAAGGGGAGTCCAAATCCATATTATAGATGCCCTGATCTCAGGGCCATATCGATCGTCGTCTTAGTATCAACCCCCGAGACACAGGATATATGGCAAGCTCACCCAGAACTGGAGTGAGATCGATTCCGCTGCCATTTTGTCACGCTCCAAGTAATAGACAGTCCCACAATAATCTCCACCGCTGGACCGTAACTATGTAGCCCAAAGAATATGCATGTGGGTATTTGGTAGCCAACTACTTAGTGCATATATGCCCAAGACCGTTCCTACTCCCTTCCAATGTCTGATTTGGATCATCACAAAAATTGGTATTGATAGATTTTGGATAAAATTATACTCAAATTTTATCAGTTGATCAAGAGAAAATACATTGGGGGAGAGGGAGAACACTTGAGATCTATCTAATTTAACTTTGCACTAGTCAAAGTTACTTTTCATTTATTTATTGGGCGTCTTTATTGTCAATTGGAGAGTATGATCACATCTAACCGTCTTGGCCTCTTTCGCATGATATTCATCTAAACATGCAAACTATTTGTTTCTTTGCCGGATCGCCCATACTACTCCAACATGTTCATCCAAGAATCACTCGATAGGTCTCATTTCTAGATCCTTCAGTGTTGTAGGTTGGGTGCGTGTCTGGTTTTAGGCTCCGTGGGTTGAGCTTCCCTTTTTAATGATTTTTGGCTGAGTTGTCTCAGGTAACAATCATTATAGTTAAGGTTAGGTTTCAACAATTCGAAGTGTCTATATAGAAATTGTGCTGTTGTTAGTGATCCTACCGTACAAAGATGACATCGTAAAGTGATTACTCTCGTGGTTAGCTGGGATACGCTTCTAATTTAAATAAACTGTTGTAACTAATGCATTGGAAGTAAAGGGTTACAACCAATATGTTGGAATTCGATTATTAATTTTGATGATTAAAAAACTAGATTGGATGTTGTTATAAGTGTTTCTTGTGTTGATCGAGTATTGAAGCAGGTAAATGGTTTCATGTAAAATCATGAGCATGGTTTTGTAAGCAGCTATAACATCTTCTTTTTACTGTAAGCTGCTAGTGGTCCTCACAAACATTAAAGACTAACCACCAACAGCTGGAGTGCTATTAAAGCGAGAGGCAAGATGCCTAGAAACTGTTGTCTCTCACTTCTTGGCTTCAATAATATCCGGTGGTCCTCATGGAGATTGTGACATCCGGGGTCGATGAGGGGCTAAAGTGTGCATCGGTGCTGGCGTGAGCATGGATAAACAGCGGCTGTTGGCAGACTTCTAGATGTAGAGGCACATGAATTAAATGAATCCACGCCCGAATACGAGAGATCCTGAGACTGTGTAGGGATTGGGCTGCATAGTTGGAGCTATTTCATCATTATACAAATATCGGACTGTATAATTAAGAATAGCACAAATGAAATAATTTTGAGGTTGTACAGGTATGAGACTGTACAATAGAAAATAGCTTAAAAGTTTTGATAGGTACCGACTATATCAACAAGGTGCACCTACCTTTTTTGTTGTACAGGTACGTGCTTGACATGGAGCAATTCTGGGATGGGTGACCTCCTGGTAAATTTTCTCCGGAAACATGCAAGTGAGGATAAAGCATATAGGAAAGGTCCTGTGCTGGATGGAGCGCCTTCTGACAGATTCTAGATGAAGGGGCACATGAATGAACAAAATACACACTCGAATAGAAGAGATCCTGAGACTGTGTAGCGATAGGGTTGCACAGTTGGTGCAATTTCGTAATTATTTAGGAACGAGGCCGTACAATTAAGAATAGCTCAATTGAATCAATTTCGAGGTTGTACAGGTGTGCGACTGTATAATTTATAATAGCTTAAATGGTTTGATAGGCACTAAATATATCAACAAGGTGCACCTATCTTTTCTGTGCTCATTCCATAAGAACTTCAAAGTTAAATGTGCTTCACTTGGAGAAATTCTGGGATTAGTGACCTCCTAGGTAGTTTTTCCCAAAAAATTGAATGAATAAAGCATGTTGGAAAGATCTCGTGTTGGTTCGTAGTGACTGTCGTGAAGCAGGGACGTTACAACGGTTCACAGATGCTATAACCGAAATGGCTTTTGAATCAAAAGGGTTGAAATGGTTGAGAAATTAGAAATGACCAAACATAGCCCAGTGGAGAATATTGGTCAACTCTAGAAGTTTTGGAGCAGTTGGAAGGAAAGCCCCCTACTTAGAATCTATATAAAGGGGTGTAAAACGTCTCTAAAACTTATCCCAGCTATTACACTTGTATTGACACTCTTTGTAAGAGTAGTTTTAGGTAAGACTTGGATTAGTCTTGCTAGGTACTCAAGTCTAGGAATAGACTTAAGGGTAGGTTAGAGCTGAACCTGTGAGAAATGAAAATTTATGCTAATCGATACTAATTTTAATGATGTCAAAAATCAGTACATGAAGTTATAGTTATGCTTGGAAAAAGGTTGTTTGTAAAGGTTAAGGTTGGACCCGTAATTTTTTTGGAAAAAGCTTGTATGTTATAAAGGTCAAGGTTAAACTCTTAAAACCCTAATTTATTGGAGAATTAGGAAATATAAAGGAGGGTCTTTTAGGTAGTAAATGTACTTGGAGTTGAGGAACCACTATAAATCGCTTGTGTGCTCTTTCCTTGTCTCAGTCATTTCTCTACTTTAGTTAAGGTGTGCTCTTGAATCTGTGAAAATCTATTTGTGAAAAACCACATTGTTTTATCTAGAACCATGCAGTGATTAGTTGAAAAACTAACTCACCCCTCTTCGATTTTTTAGGGCCTTGATATTCAAACACAATGCTCTCAGTCATTAAAACACAAGAGAGAACAATGTTGATCATTGTCTAAAGGAAAACAAGAAATTAAACTAACACATGGCAGTATAGAAAGACCCCTAAAATCCTATTTGTCAACATTTGGTGAGAGTAACAGCTTTATATATATATAAGCTTATCATATGAGAGCTTAATTCTTATGAAGATCTTTTTAATATTGAATTTCAGCTTTTAATTTAAATCCTAAACCACAAATCCAAAAATCTCAAATCCTAAACCCTAAAACCCTAAACCTTGTATACTAAGCTCTAAACTTTAAACTCTAAATTCTAAACCCTAAACCCTAAACGTTAAATCCTAAATTCTAAAATAGCCTAAACTCTAAAACCCGAAAACCTAAACCCTACATTCTAAATCCTAAAAATGTAAAACATTAAATTTTTTCAAACACAAAGCAAGCAATAAAACAAGGATAATTTTGTATATAATTTTTAGTTTAAATGAGAGTGTTAATTAATTTTTACAAGATGTTATAAAAATTGTTTTAGTTATTACTCATTTATTATAGCTTATTAAGTGTCCATAGGGCACTTGATGAGCATGAAATTACACTACTTTTACAGCATGCACTGTATTCTTTTGGCATTGCATTTAGCATAAATTCATGCATGTAGATATGCAATCACTTGCTTTTGTACCAAATCCTACTTTACTTGCCCTTGTTTTCCTTCATGTGCATTTAGGTCCCTTTTGGGGAGGATTTTGACGATTTTGGCCCAAAACTAAAGAAGGCGCTGCTAACTGCCTAGTTCTAGTTCAATCTGTACCAGTGACAATGCCCAGACACATCCTGACAGCGGGTGCTGCATGAAGTCCTTGTTTTATAATTGGCTGGAGCTTGCGCCAAGTTTTAGGAGTCATTATTTGTTATCACGTGGACACTCCTTGGAAGGAAAGAAGAGTATGCTGCTAGGTTTTGAAAAGAAGACTTATTGACCAAGACTTAGGGTTTTAATAGAAGTTTGGTTCTCTATAAATAGAAAAAAATAAAACCCTAAGAGAAACAACTTTTTGCCATCGACACACTCTTTCTTCTCTAGCAAAAATTCATCTTTCAGAGCAAATGGAAGTGGAGATTTCAACAAGAAGGAAAGTGAAGACTTTTAGGTTTTTATTTAACAGCATGTCGTCAACTATCTCTATTGTTGTTTTTAGTTTCTTCATGAACTAATATTTTATATCTAGGTTTATGGGATGCAGCTACAGTTTTATATTTGGGTAATAATTCATGTTTGTTTTCTTTTATTCGTTGATGCCTTGATTTGTGTTTGGAGAACTTAACAGTGCATGTGGCTTGATCACCCTCTTGTACATCTTAGACGACTTAGCGAAGCACTGAACAGGAGAAGCTAGGAAATCTGATCATTCCATATACAACCTCTATCCTCAGTATTGTCGAGAGAGGTTTTTAGGGTAGTTGAGGATTCAGCACCAAGTACAGCACCTACTGCACCCTAGGACAGGCAACACTGGCAAACAACAGGTTGTTCGGGATTAGGGTAGTTTTACAATATTAGTGAACAACTGGTTGTAAAAATTATAGGCTAGGTAACCCTACAAGATAGACGAGCTAAGTAACCGAATTCTGGATTATTATTTGAACATCATGAGCTATAGTGAACCCCGGACAACCTAGGTTTTCTTACAATGCATCTTTTCACCAGCCGATACTGTTACTTCACTTTCTCAGGTTATTATCATCACAATCTCAATTTTATTTACTTATTTGTTATTTAGTCTAATTAATTGAAATTTTAAGGACAGTGTTGTTTACAGCAGTCCCTGTGATTCGACTTTCTTTACTACAGCACGTTGTATACTTGCAGCTAGTTTGGCATGAATAGCACTTGTTATCATTTCTATATTAATTATTCTGGATGATTTTGCCACATGATAATATCCACGCATATCCAAACAAACCAAAAAAAATATCATCAGATAACTTGTAATTTACTAATCATTATTAGGCTCTCTAGACAAGAATATTTTTAAATTTCAGAAGTGTCAAGTGCATTGCTTAGTGCTCTTATCTCCTCCAAAGAATGACATGACAAAATAATAATATAAATAAATAGTTCCATTAGAAGAAGTCTAGTATGAACAATGAAGACAGATCTAACAATAGTTTCTTTTAGTTATCAACATGATAAGATTGTATTATCTAACAATAATAATATAATTAAATAGTTCCAAGAGATGAAGTCCAGTATGAACACAGATCTAAGTCTAACAACACTTTTTTTAGTTATTAAATTGGAAATAAGTCTGGTTCCAGAGATATTGGTCCATCCTTTTGTTGAATTATCGAATTATAGTCGTCCATGTTGGTGGAATTAAGTCCATTGGGCCATTTGTATAATTTATCAGTAAATGTAAAAAGGTGAAAGTAAGTATAAACGATTACAAAGTTCAGACCAAAAAAGTTAAACCAACACTAACTTGAAATTAGTCTGCACTTTGTCCACTAATTGCCAACCCCCCCACCCGAAAGCATTCCCCTTTACAAATAAATTCAATACCAAACTACCTAATTAAAAATTTGGAAGAGTAGTTTGCCAACAAACACAAGAAAAACCAAAAGAAATACAAATTTTCACCAAAATTTAATTTTTCTATCCTATTTATATAACATCTATATTATATTTTAAAGCCATATTTCTTTACCTACTGCAAATTCTCCGACAGTTCATTTATTTTTTTTTAAAAAATTGCTCTTTATAAAAAGACATACAAGAGGCAATTTTGGTTATATAAAAATAACTATAAACAAATATAAATTCTATATGATTCATGAAGTTCTTACAAAATAATTTTAGAGACATTTTTTTTTGGTACAATATTCTCCTTTCAGAATTAGAAAAAGAATATTCATGAATATCTATAAGAATGTATAAGGGAGAAAAGAGAAGAAATGGAGAATTAAAATTAGTTTTGAAAAACAATAATGGATCATAAATTATAAGTAAAAATTATTTTAAAAAATTCTAATATTGTTAGGAGAATGTTTTAATCAAAAGTGCTAACGCAACTGAATAAAAAAATAGATTATAAATACACCTACATATAAATACAAAAATTTGGCACAAGAAGTAACAGTAGGTAGCAACTCTGGTTCCAGAGAAGAAGTCTAGTATTTAGCTATCAAAATGATAAAATTGTATTTTCTAACAATAGATAACAACTCTGATTCTAGATATGCTGGTCCATCATTTTTTTATATATAATTTATAGTCGTCCATCATTTTTAAATACAACTACATATGAATACAAAATTAATTTCGCACAAAAAGTAACAATAGATAACAACTGTCTATAAGGACCCGGATTAAGATTTACTCAATCCCCTCACTCGCATTCTTACACCTTCTTCAGGTCGATTCAACATCTATAGAGTCGCCACCCAGATTTTATTTGTAAGTAACCGGGTATGCAAACAAAGAGACAAAATGCGCAGCGGAAAAACCCAGAACTAATGGAGGATCCATGTGAAACAGGGTAAACCGAATAACAAGATTTTCGTACCTGGTTTGGTTGAGATCTTTCACTAAACTGATGATCCAATTCAGCAAGAACCAGACAGAATTCCAACTCCTCTACGGTGTCCACACGTACCGTTGATGACTGCTAGCAACTATCACACGATCACTAACCCGAGCACTCCCGAACCGCAGTGCTAGCTGCAGAATTTCTGAGAGCTAGAGTTTAGAGAGTGTTTGATGTGTTTCTTTCTCAAGTATGAAGAGTGTGTTTTGCTATTGTGTTGAGCTCTCAAAAATCTGCTCATACTAGCACCCTTTCATATATCACTTATATATGTTTTCAACGTTAGTTAATATAGAAATGGCCAACCTAATCATACATACATCTTATCATGCATGATTGTATTTTCCATTGTCTATACTTTAGTCACAATCATCAACATGATTATGTCTCCACTAACTCAATCATATATATCAACATATATATAAGACAACACATCCTTTCATGCTTTTTTGGACAATAAATCAGGTTCAATAATTCTGGTAACTATTGAACCGATCAACCCAACCATGGTCTAACCACTAGCTCAATAATCTGGTCCAACCATGGTCTAACCACTGGCTCGAGTCAACAGTTATAAGTGTGTGACCCTGTAGGCACTAATCACGTTGGCAACAATTATAAACACTCTTTTCTAATTATAAACAGTGAGCGTTGTCTAGCAACATATCATTGTTACCCAAGTGACCAGATCAGTACTAATTCACTATGCCTCGGAAAAATGTCTTATCCTTTCGTCACATTATCAAGATCAAACATAAGACACGGAATATGGTATTCTCGTATATGTTTATTCTAAGTTTTCTTGATCTCTGAGTTAACTGTGTAAAACAGATACAAACGATATCCCCATATCACTTAATCTGAGCATGGCCATGCATTTATAGTTCAACTCTATCAAGAGGCCCAACCCCCCACAACCCTTCAACATCCCTCCGGTGGCCCCAACCTTGTACCCAATCATGCTCCTCTGCTCCCCTTGCCGTTCAACTCGCAAGACGAGTTACTGGAAGCAGTGGAGTGCAAACCAGTTTTCATCAACCAAGTATGCTCTGTGTTGAGACAATGGAAGGTGGGTGACGCGGCCTTTAATCGTCTATGTTGGGTATTGATGAAGGGGATCCCACCGTGTGTTTGGTCCAAGGATTTATTTAGTACGATTTCTGCAAATTTCGGCACGATGGTTGATTGGAGCTCTGAATCCATGTCTATAGATCGCTTTGATGTTGGAGAAGTCCTTGTTCTTACCACCTCAAAGCGTCTCATTAACTGTGTACTCTCAGTCTCTGTGGGAGATCACGCTTTTGATGTTGGCGTCGTTGAGTCTCAATATGACCACTTGACAGGGAGTGGTCATCGGTGCAATCTCCGACACAGCCTCCTCGCTCCGACCCTGAAACTAGTGGGCCCACTCTCTCGCCTCCCAAACAGCTCAGTAAAGCAATCTTCTCTCCCAACAACTCGCACCAATCAAACCAAAATGCCGCCTCGACTTCTGACGATATCTTTAATCTGTGCCACAATGTCGAGAGGCATGGCGAGTCTGTAAAGACCACCTTCCAAAACCCACTCATACTTTCTCTTATACTGACCCCATCTGAGCAGTCAGAAAACCATGTATCTGTGGACTCGCACATGATACCCTATGAACCTAATCACACCAATCCAACCAAGTATTCACCCAACCCAATGCCCCCCTCAAGCCCAGCCCAACATTCTGTTTCAACCCCAGTCAATGTACCATTATCAGTGGCCCTCACACCCGAGCACACCCCTAACCTTCACATCCCTTAACCTCTAGTCCCCTATCTAAACACGCCCTCTGCCTCGTGTTCTCCCTTCATCAGCCCCACTCCACCCCCATCCAAATCCCATGATTTTGAAGCTTCATCAAGCAGCCTAAGGTCATATCATTTATCCTCTTCCATACGGTGCGACCAATGGGAACCCCCAACCTATGCCGAGGATTCATCTTCTCTTCAGGGTTTGGTGGAGAGAAAAGTCTTGGCAGTCCTAAAAAGTGTGGGGCTGCAGTAGAACCCAAACAAGGCAAAGTCTTTTCTGAAGAAGAGCAGATTCCTCTCAAAAAATGGCAGCATTATATCCACTCCAGATAGCAGGATATTGGTGACTGATTCTGACATCACTAAGGTGAATAAGCGTGCTGAGGGCGACGCTAAAATCATTGAGTCTACTCCTGTCTCCTTCAATTCTTACAAAGTGAATGAAACCAATAGAATTGGTGATTTAATCGGCTGGCATAGGTCGGCCAATTTAATGGAATGCAAGAATCTGTTGACTAATTTGGTGGACTCTGAAGCTTTCAACTGGGTGAGGTCTAGAGCCTCATCGTAGAATGGTATTCTATGTTTTGTGTTCTCTTACTTCTTATGTTTTCTTTTATCACCTGGAATATTAAGGGGATTAACTCCTCCAAGAAACATTCTCCACTGCGTCGGCTTGTCTCTCTCCATCGCGCAAACTTCATCTTTCTCAGTGAGACTAAATGCTGCAAGATTGATATGCCTTTCTATCATAAAGTATGGGGGAATGGGAATATTGATTTTTGTTCTGTGGAAGCTCGGGGCTCTGCAGATGGGCTCCAGCTAATTTGGAATTGTGACTTCTTCAATCTCCACCAGGCTCATGTGTCTAATTATTGGATTATTGTGGAGGGAGCCCTCCTACCTTCTGGTCACAGGGTTACTATCTGTGGAGTTTACAGCCCTAATACAATTGACTCCCGATTGCAAATGTTTGACGATCTATGCATAATGAAGTTGTCCTTCATGGCTCCTTGGTTGATCCTCGGCGACTTTAATGAAACGCTTAATGCTTCTGATCGGAAAAGTGGGAGATTGTGCCGCCGCGGTGCTGAAGCCTTCAAAAATTTTATCCAAAGGCTGAATCTTATTGAGTTCGCCCTTAAGCGGCATTTATATAATTGGGGGAATTATCGAGATGCTAGCCGGATTGATAGAGTCTTTGCTGAAGGTGATTGGCCCATCTTTCTTCTGCATTTGTCCCTTACTACTGGTAGTAAACAAAACTCGGACCACTACCCCTTGTTGCTCTCCTAGGAATCCGTGGATTGGGGATTCAAACCGTTCAGGTTCTTAGCAGCTTGGTGGGATCATCCTGGTTCTATGATCGTATCAAAGAAATGTGGGCTGAGGCAGGTCGTGAATTACCAAATCAGTTCAGCATACTAAAGAAACTAGGAGCTTTGAGGTGCATCCTTGCTAGTTGGAATCAAGAGGTTTTCAAGAATGTGAATGCCATTCTTCTTTTAATTCAAGAGGAGCTGGATCGTTTTGACAAAGTTCCAGAGACCCGTGACCTATCCCAATCCGAGCTTGCCTCCATTAACGATCTCAAATCTGAACTTGAGATCAAATACAAACAATTGGAGGCAATTTGGCGGCAGAAGGCAAGAATAAAATGGTGCAAACTCGGGGATAGGAATTCACGTTTCTTTCACATATCAGCATGGATAAGGGGCTCTAAAAATCGAATCAGCCACATCAGGTCCAACAATGATCTGATTACTGACCCGAGAGCCATAAAGGAGGAGACCAAGAATTACTTTGCCAAGCTCTATTCTCCTTGCAACTATGCTAGACCTTCCCTCGGCTCAATCACCTTTACAAGACTCGATCCCTCTCTTGCACGTGATCTGGAAAAGCCTTTCTCAATGGTGGAAGTCAAGAATGCTGTTTGGAGTTGTGATAGCTCCAAGGCCCCGTGCCCCGACGGGTTTGGCTTCTCCTTCTATAAGAACTTTTGGGAACTAATAAAATACGATGTTTTTGATATGGATTGTCAGTTCTTCGCTTCTGCCAGGTTACCTAAAGGTGCTAATTCAGCATATATCACACTTACCGCCAAAAAATCCGGGGCTGAATCCTTTGACGATTTCAGGCCCATCACGCTTGTGCATAGATTATACAAAATCATCTCAACACTTCTGGCATCGAGGTTGAAATCTGTCTTACCAAATTTGATCAGTAGTCAACAATCGGCCTTTATTAAAGGAAGAAGTATTATGGACTGTGCTTTCGTTGCTAACGAAGTAGTCCACTCCTTAAGAAAAGAGGCCATTATCTGGAAGCTTGACTTCCGAAAGACTTTCGATTCGGTGGATTGGGGTTACTTGTCTCAGGTTTTGGAGGCCATGGGATTTGGATTATTATGGAGGAGATGGATTGACGAATGCCTTTCCTCATCAAAAGCGGGCGGTTTTGGTTAATGGCTCTCCTTCCGAGAAATTCACAATGAGGAGGGGTCTCAAACAGGGAGACCCTCTCTTTCCATTTTTGTTCATATTAGCGACAGAGGGGTTATCGCATATTCTGTCCAAGGCAAGCTCCCTAAATCTGATTCAAGAGGTACCCGTTCATGGCATTAATATATCCATCCTACAGTTTGCAGATGACACCATACTCTTCTCACCTGCAGATGTCTCATCATTGCAGAACCTTAAGCGATGTTTGAGAATCTTTGAGGCACTCTTGGGTCTAAGTATTAATTTTTTCAAGAGCAGCATTATCGGGATTGGACTGCCTACTACTCATGTTCAAGAATTTGCTAATATGTTGCACAGCCGCATAGAGCATTTCCCGATCAAAATACCTTGGTTATCCACTCGGGGCGAATATGAGACATGTTGAGGCATGGAAACCCGTTCTGGATAAATTTTCTACCAAGCTCAAGGCATGGAAAAGCAAGCACCTCTCCCTTGGCGGCCGGGTCACACTTATCAAATCCGTCCTTAGTGGAATCCCCATTTACTTCATGTCCTTATTCCGTCTACCGGTGGTTGATGCCAAAAGAATTATTAAGATCCATCGGTGTTTTTTCTGGAATGGTCTCAACGAGTCTAGAAAGGTGTGTCTTTTGGTGTGGAAATCCATCTCCGTCCCCAAAGAATCTGGTGGCATGGGCATTGTAGACATTCATGTCATGAATCAATGCCTACTCTTCAAATGGCTTTGGAATTACACTAAGCTAGGAAGGGAAGTTTGGAAAAGCCTTATTAAATCTAAGTGCACTGCAGATACTTCAGATTTATTCCCATCTTTTTCCCCTTCAAAGGTTTCAGCTCAATGGAGTGATATCACTCATTCTGGGGATGCCTTAGATCACTTTGGAGTGTCTCTACGATCCGGCTCTCGCATCGAATTTGGCAACGGCGAGAGAATTTGGTTTTGGGAAGATGATTGGTCGGGTGAGGGTCCCCTGAAATTGTTATTCCCGCGGCTGTATTCAAATGCTCTTTCTAAAGAGCGCTCCATGTGTGAATTCCTTAAGACCACCACCTCACGACCTCTCTGTCTATCCTCTTGGCGCAGGCCATTGCGAGATTGGGAAAATGACGATATTGCGAGAGTGAAATTATTGACTTTTAATGTGTCCCTCCAGCCAAACCGAATGGAATCACGGACTTGGCTTGACAATCAGGATGGGAATTACTCAGTATCCTCCGGAAGGAAGTTTTTATATTCTCACGGGGGGTCTTCACGCACCAAGCCTCTCATTTGGCTCACCCTGACACCCTTCAAAATCGAATGTTGGCTTTGGTTGGCCATCAACAACGCAATTCCTACAAAAAAGTCTTCCGGCATCGAGATATTATCCCCTTGGAAAATTCTATTTGTACCTTTTGTAAGAAAAAGCTTGAATGCAGGGACCACCTTCTTCTCCTCTGTCCGTTCGCTTGGAATGTTTGGGGTAATCTTTGTAGATGGTGGGGTATCCAGTGGGTTATGCCTGCAACTCTCAGTGATTTTCTGCTTCAATGGTCTTTTGTTTCTCCTTTCAACTGTAGTAGACCTTTCTGGACTGCAATTGCATACGCAACTCTTTGGTCTATTTGGCTAGAAAGGAACAGGAGAGTCGTCAATAACTCTGACTCTGGTAAGGACAGAGTTGTAGATCTTGCTTTGGTGAATGTTACCTCTTGGATCAAGTCCTCTCAGTGCTTCTTCCCATACAGTGCTTCCTGCGTAATTGCAAATGCTGATACAATAAAGTTGTCTAAGGCCCCACGTCTTGCACCACCAAACTGATTGGTCTCTGTTCGACTTTTTAATGTGTTATTCTGTGTCTTTTCCTGTGTAGTTTCTTCCTATTTCTGCGATCATTGTGTGGCTGTATCGAGCTTCTGCTGCATTCTTATGCAGCTTTGTACATTCGTTCATATTGAATAAAATAATAGTTAGCATAAAAAAAAAGAACCCCACTACACATTACATCATGTACCCAACAATTACTCTAAGGTTTACTCACTTACGGGTAACTAAGAGTAATGTCAAAGTACACGACTCATATGTTGGGAACCTTGATGATCTCATGTCTAAGGATAGTACATATAAGAACCACTAATGACAACATATATATAACAGTCCATGTAGTGTTCTTATATCAGGTCCGTCCAGACCACAAGTTCATTAACTTGTACCCGTATGTAGAATTCATAACTCATATAATTCTCAACATACGCTAGTCGTAATTTATTATTACAACCGATCCATAATAATAATCGACTAGGGACAATTCAAGAATATAAAATATTCTTAGGTTATAAATATGTGCAAGCATTTATCACTGATAAACATATTTATTGGAATAATAACATAATAAATATACATGACTATATAATCATTCAATAATTGGCTTTTAGGCATTACACTAACAATCTCCCACTTGAACTAAAGCCAGTCATCCATGTATCTAATACCAATGGATCTAGCATGACCATCATGCTTCTGCTGTGTGAGCGGCTTAGTTAGAGGATCTGCTACATTGTTTTCAGAAGGAACCTTGCACAGCCTCACATCGCCTCTGCCAATGATCTCTCTAATAAGATGGAATCTAGGTTGTTGAGCTTGTGCGATTGTTCCATTGTTGTCATAATAGAGCTCAATTAGACTGTCAATGCTCGGAACCACCCCAAGTTCAGTTACGAACTTCATAATCCAAACAGCCTCTATCGCTGCATCAGAGGCAGCTATATATTCAGCCTCAGTGGTAGAATCGGCAACTATTTCATGCTTTGAACTGTTCCAGCAAACAACACCACTTCCAAGACAAAACACATATCCTGATTGCGATCTAAAGTCATCCCTGTCAGTTTGGAAGCTAGCATCTGTGTAGCCCTTTACAACAAGCTCATCAATGCTTCCATATACAAGGAAAGCATCCTTAGTTCTTCTCAAGTACTTAAGGATGTTCTTAACCGTTGTCCAGTGACCTTCACCGGGATCAGATTGATATCTGCTTGTGACACTTAATGCATATGCGACATCTGGTCGAGTACATAGCATGGCATACATGATAGATCCAATTGCTGACGCATAGGGAATCTTACTCATTCGCTCTCTCTCCTTAGATGTACTTGGACATTGATTCTTTAAGAGAGTTATGCCATGAGACATGGGCAAGAAACCTTTCTTGGAATCTTGCATGCCAAACCTTTTAAGCACCTTGTCAATATATGTACTTTGACTTAGGCCAAGAAGCCTTTTGGATCTATCTCTATAGATCTTTATACCTAGCACGTAGACAGCTTCTCCTAAGTCCTTCATTGAGAAATTCTTTCCTGACCAAGTCTTTATAGACTGTAGTGTTGGAATATCATTCCCAATGAGTAGAATGTCGTTAACATGCAACAACAAGAAAACGATAGTGCTCCCACTAACCTTCTTGTAAACACATGGCTCATCTTCATTTTTAATCAAACCAAATTATTTGATTACTTCATCAAAACGAAGATTCCAACTCCTAGAAGCTTGCTTTATTCCATAAATGGATCTTTGCAATTTGCATACCTTATTAGCATTCTCTGGAGTGACAAAACCTTTAGGTTGTGTCATGTTTACATCCTCTAAAAGATTTACATTAAGGAAAGCGGTTTTGACATCCATCTGCAATATCTCATAATCATGGTACGCAGCTATAGCTAATAGAATTCGGATGGATTTAACCATGGCAACTGGCGAAAAAGTTTCGTCATAGTCAATACCATGAACTTGTTTAAAACCTTTAGCAACCAATCGCCCTTTAAAGGTAATCACATTACCATCCATGTCAGTCTTCTTTTTATAGACCCACTTGCATCCAATGGGTTTTACACCTTCAGGTGGATCAACCAAGGTCCATACCCAGTTTTCATACATTGATTCCATCTCAGAATTCATGGCTTCTAGCCACATCTTAGAGTCTGGACCCGTAATTGTCTGCTGATAGGAAGTGGGCTCATCTTCATCCATGAGCATCACGTCTCTAGTATGAGTCAAAAGAAATCGATATCTCTCAGGCTCATACCGAGTCCTATCAGACCTACGTGGTCCATGTGTTATAGGTACAGGATTTTCACCCACAACATCTTGCGGTTCCTATCCTTGTTCCATCTCATCCTCTATAGCTTTTTGTTGTACTCGAACTTCTTCGAGTTCTATTTTTCTCCCACTGATCTCTCTAGAAACAAATTCTCTTTCTAGAAAAATAGCAATACCAGCAACAAACACTTTTTGCTCTGTGGGATTATAGAAATAATATCCTTTAGTTTCTTTAGGATATCCAACAAAAAGGCACTTGTCAGATTTAGGGCCTAGTTTGTCAGATGCTTGATGTCTTACGTAAGCCTCACAACCCCAAATCTTCATAAAAAACAAATTGGGACGTTTCCCAGTCCACATCTCATGTGGGGTCTTTTCAACCGATTTAGATGGAACATCTATGTTTGAATAGTGAACATCGATGTTTGCACAGTGCACATCGATTTTTGCACAGTGTTTCTGCAAAAAATTCTTGAAATGCAATTGGTCAAGAGAACATCGATGTTGGAACATAAACATCGATGTTTGAACCCCTCGGCGGACTATCAACCAAAGAGAACATCGATGTTTAACCATTAAACATCGATGTTTTGACCTTTCGGCTGATAATCAACAAAGGAGAACATCGATGTTTACCATTAAACATCGATGTTTGGTCCACTCGGCCGAAGAGAACATCGATGTTTACCCATAAACATCGATGTTATGCCCCTTTATCGAACTCATTTGACTTTCTTCCAGAAGTACAAATTGATTGCTATCATATACCAATCAAGTACTTGCTGTCAAACACCTTTGACAGAACCAACTTCAACATATCACATATATGAGAATCATAATGATCTAGTTTAAGCATAGTATCAACATAAGCATAATAAAATATGATCAATTTATGTTGCTTATACAATCATGATCAAGCCATATCACATATAGCATATCATACATATAAACAACTTATTCGGTTTAGTATTTCACAAGAGGCTCCGCTACCACTGTAAGTCACCGGGTATGTAAACAAAGAGACAAAATGCGCAGCGGAAAAACCCAGAACTAATATAGGATCCATGTGAAACAGGATAAACCGAATAACAAGATTTTCGTACCTGGTTTGGTTGAGATATTTCACTCAACTGATGATCCAAATCAGTAAGAACCGGACAGAAATTCGACTCCTCTACAGTATCCACACGAACCGTTGATGACTGCTAGCAACCGTCACACGATCACTAACCCGAGCACTTCCATACATACATCTTATCATGCATGATTGTATTTTGCATTATCTATACTTTTGTCACAATCATCAACATGATTGTGTCTCCACTAACTCAATCATATATATCAACATATATACAAGACAACACATCCTTTCATGCTTTTTTGGAAAATAATTCAGGTTTAATAATTCTGGTAACTATTGAACCGATCAACCCAAACGGCCCGGTCCAACTGTGGTCCAACCATGGTCTAAGCACTTGCTTAATAACCTGGTCCAACCATGGTCTAACCACTAGCTCGAATCAACAGTTCTAAATGTGTGACCCTATAGGCACTAATCACGTTGGCAACAATTATAAACTCTCATTTATAATTATAAACAATGAGCGGTGTCTAACAACACATCATTGTTACCTAAGTGACCAGATCAGTACTGATTCATTATGCCTTGGAAAAATTTCATTATCCTTTCGTCACATTATCGAGATCAAATACGAGACATGGGATATGTCATTCTCATATATGTTTAATCTAAGCTTTCTTGATCTCTGAGTTCACTATGTAAAACAGATACAAATGATATCCCCATATCACTTAATCTGAGCATGGCCATGCATTTACAATTCAACTCTATCAAGAGGCCCAACTTATAATATACATGTTATAAGGGTTGGACGAATTCCATCTTCATCATACAAAACCCACTACACATTATATCATGTACCCAACAATTACTCTAAGGTTCACTCAGTTACTGGTAACTAAGAGTAATGTCAAAGTACACGACTCATATGTTAGGAACCTTGATATTCTCAGGTCTAAGGATAGTACATATAAGAGCCACTAATGACAACATATATATAACAGTCCATGTAGTGTTCTTATGTCGGGTCAGTCCAGGCCACAAGTTCTCTAACTTGTATCCGTATGTAGAATTCATATCGACATCAAGGGCATAAAATAGATCATCACAATCGCCACATCAACATTACAATAATATCGCTTCGACTCATCACAGTGCTCCTCAATGTGACATCCCCATAATACCGACATTATAACAGCAAGATCGACATCACGGCCTCAATACCAACATCAATATCAAAGCAACATTACAGCACCAGCACAAAACACAGAACACACACAACAAATTTAGCTTGCATCTCTACATCTCGAGACCTTTCCTACTCACTTTTGCTGTGTGATTTCTGTCATCACAAAATTGGTATTGATATAGTGTTCTTATGTCGGGTCAGTCCAGACCACAAGTTCTCTAATGATTAATGTATAAGTATTTATTTATATTTTCTCAAAAGCTACCAAGAATTACAAAAAACAGTAATAGAAATATGTAGAAAAACATTTGAAGAGTCAGCGAAAGCACGAACAAGAGCAACATCTACGAAAAAAATAATCATAGAGAGGAATAATCACAAGAACTTATGACAACTATGAAAAAACACGAAGAATAGTCGAATAGTTAACAAAAACTACCAATAAAAACAACAACGGCTATAAAAGGAATAATAATGAAAAATAATAACAAAAAATAATAACATATTTAATAATGACCTTAATTGGTAATAT
Organism: Turnera subulata; assembly: GCA_028386065.3. Classification (NCBI taxonomy): domain Eukaryota; kingdom Viridiplantae; phylum Streptophyta; class Magnoliopsida; order Malpighiales; family Passifloraceae; genus Turnera; species Turnera subulata. The sequence continues at coordinate 80,790 of JAKUCV010002101.1, read as the reverse complement.
AATTTGATAATCAAAATTATATAATTAAGAATATAAAAGGATTAAAAAATATTATTCACAATAATCAATTTATGAATTCTTATTCTATTCCAAAAACTAATTCTAAACAATTTCGATTATATACGTCCTTCTCAGGAAAATGATTGATGTATAAATTTTTATTTATATTTTTTCAACAACTGCCAATCATTAAGATGAATAATAATTACTGGAAAATAATAAAACTATGGAGAAGAACAATTATAGAGTCTGCGAAAAACTAGAACAATGTCTATTAAAAAGAATAATCATGGAGAAGAATAGTCACATGGTCTCATGGTAGATGTGTTTGTAATTTATTATCAATAAAAACTACGGTAAACAAAAATCGAAGAACAGTTGAATTGATAGCGAAAACTAGAAACAAGAATATTGCTTACGAAAAAAATAATAATAGAAAATAATATTATATAACCTAATAATCCCCTTCTTTGATAATATAATTTAATAATAAAAATTATATAATTTAGAATATCAAAGGATTACCAGATATCATTAACAATAATCGATTTATGAATTCCTATTCTATTACAAAAACTAAAACAAACTCTAAATAATTCGTTAGTCTAGATTTTGAAAAAAAAAATTGTGTACATTATATATAAGTCATTCTAAAGATAATGATTAATATGTATTCATATTTCTCATTAACAAAAAATTACGAAGAATAATAATTATTGGAATTAATAGAAATAATGTAAAGAAGAGCCAAAAAATCAGCAAAAAGTATGAAAAAAATAGCTTTTTCCCAAGAGAATAATCATGAAGAAGAATAATCACTGGATTTCATGACATATGTGTTTGTAATTTATTACAAAAAAGTACTATGATGAAGAAGAGTCGAGCAGTCAATGAAAACTACGAAAGAACAATGACTACGAAAAAGAAAAATAACATAAAAGAATTATCATAGGAATTCATGACTATCTATTTATAGTCTATTGTCAGAAAAGAAGAACTATAACGAAGAAAAATTGAGGTACAGTCTAATGATTAATGTAAACTACCAAAAAGAACAACGACCACAAAAACAAATAATAATAAAAAATAATAATATAATTTAATAATTAAAATTATTTAATTTAGAATATCAATAGACAAATATCATTAACAATAATAATCGATTTATTAATTCTTATTTAACTGCATAAATTAATTTTAGATAGTGCATTTGTTTATATTTTATCAACAACTACAAAAAAAAATATGAAGAAGTACCGCTGAAAAGAATTAACACACATGGTAAACAACGTTGAAAAGGTAAGACGTCTTTGGGGCCTAGCTAATTTTTTGCAATACAGCTACATATGAGTACAAAATTAATGTCGCACAAGAAGTAACAGTAGATAACAACTCTGGTTAATTGGTTCCAAAGAAGAAGAAGTGTAGCTAGTATGAACATTGAACACAGATATAACAACAATTTTTATTTTTAGTTATGAAAAAGGTGAGATCTTTAATTATGGGAGGCGGTTGGGTACTGGGAATGCGTTCATACGTTGCCAAAAAAACAGAAACAAACAGTCGTTTCTGTGTTGGCGGCTATATAAAGGAGGGGTGGGCGAGAGGTTGGGTTGTCATCAGAAGCACAACAACAGAGTGGTGCAAATTGAAGATACATATATATCCGATCCTGTCTCTCCAGAGAATTTGAGTGATTGAAAATGCCAGAGACTACTGAAGCCCCTCCAGCCACTCCAAAAGCCACTCAACCCACTGATCAAACCACTCATGCCACTGTTTCGGTGAAAATCCTTAAGGCACCCTTTCCATCCGCTAAAGTTTGGGGATGGATCTCGAGAGCGAAACCATTGAATAAGGGAGAGGGTGAATTGGTGCTGCTTGACATCAAAGAGGAAGAGCCAAAGGAAGACAATACAGGGGAAGACCTCACTCTCCAAAATTACCAATTCTCCTTCCCATTGAAAGAAGCCCTCCCCATCACCGTTTTCCTGCAGCACTCCCCTCCCTCATCTCCTACTGAAGAAATCATCGCTGCTGGCGCTGTCGTGTTCGATGTTCGAAACCAAGCAACAGTAACCAGCAACATTGAGGCCTACAAATGCGTGGTCCAAGTCAAGGTCACTTGGGACTACAGTCATTAAACTAAACTACTGTTTCGTCTGTGTTGTGTCAAAATAAATGAGTCAGTCATCATATATATTCATATATGATGATCGATGTCGTCTCGTCTGTGTCGTCGTCAAAATAAATAAGTCATCTCACATATGCACATATGCATGATGACGTCTGGAATAAGCTGCCTGGGATCTAAATAAATAATCAAGAGCCAGTACTGTCTGCTCTTTGTACCTCTGTCTTCCTTCAATAATATCATAGCTAGCTTATATCCCTGCATGCATGCATGCATTTGATTTGCGTGGTCTACCAAGCTCGCTATGAGACGCTGATATCTAAATAAGGATAAAGCATGTTGGAAAGATCTCGTGTTGGTTCGTAGTGACTGTCGTGAAGCAGGGACGTTACAATGGTTCGCAGTTGCTAATGGAGAATATTGGTCAACTCTAGAAGTTTTGGAGCAGTTGGAAGGGAAGCCCCCTACTTAGAATCTATATAAAGGGGTGTATCTCTAAAACTTATCCCAGCTATTACACTTGTATTGACACTCTTTGTAAGAGTAGTTTTAGGTAAGACTTGGATTAGTCTTGCTAGGTACTCAGGTCTAGGAATAGACTTAAGGGTAGGTTAGAGCTGAAAATTTATGCTAATCGATAGTGATTTTATTGATGTCAAAAATCAGTACATGAAGTTATAGTTATGCTTGGAAAAAGCTTGTTTGTAAAGATTAAGGTTGGACTCGTAATTTTTTTGGAAAAAGCTTGTATGTTATAAAGGTCAAGGTTAAACTCTTAAAACCCTAATGTATTGGAGAATTAGGAATTATAAAGGAGGGTCTTTTAGGTAGTAAATGTACTTGGAGTTGAGGAACCACTATAAATCGTTTGTGTGCTCTTTCCTTGTCTCAGTCATTTCTCTACTTTAGTTAAGGTGTGCTCTTGAATCTATGAATATCTATTTATGAAAAACCATATTGTTTTATCTAGAACCATGCAGTGATTAGTTGAAAAACTAACTCACCCCTCTTAGATTTTTCAGGGCCTTGATATTCAAACACAATGCTGTCAGTCATTAAAACACAAGAGAGAACAATGTTGATCATTGTCTGAAGGAAAACAAGAAATTAAACTAACACATGGCAGTATAGAAAGACCCCTAAAATCCTAATTGTCAACATTTGGTGAGGGTAACAGCTTTATATATATATGAGCTTTTCATATGAGAGCTTAATTCTTATGAAGATCTTTTTAATATTGAATTTCAGCTTTTAATTTAAATTCTAAACCACAAATCCAAAAATCTTAGGTCCCAAACCCTAAAACCCTAAACCTTGTATACTAAACTCTAAACTCTGAACTCTAAATCCTAAATCCTAAACCCTAAACGTTAAATCCTAAATTCTAAAATAGCCTAAACTTTAAAACCCGAAAACCTAAACCCTACATTCTAATTCCTAAAAATATAAAACATTAATTTTTTCAAACACAAAACAAGTAATAAATGTAAGTATCCGATTCATGCAATTGACAATCAAAAGCACAAAATACAACATGTATGCGCAGCGGAAATACCGGATACACATGGAGGATCCATGTGAAGGGAGCTAAACCGAATGACAATTTTTCATACCTGTAACGGTTGAGGTCTTTCACCCAACTGTAGAACCGAATCAGCAAGAGCCAGACGTAAGCCTCGCCCCTCTACGGTATCCACACGAACCGCTGTAACCGGTAGAAGAATGTCTCACGATCTTCAACCCGAGCTCTCCCGAGTTGGTGTGCTAGCAACAGAAAACGGGAGCTGTGAGGTGTTTAGTTTCTTCTTTCTTTCTCAAAGAATGAAGTGGATGGTGTGTGTTTTTCCTCTCAATTTTCGGACCTCTCAAGACACTCTCAAGACTCTGAAAACTCTCAAGACAAGTGAGGAAGAGACTAAAAAGTAAGCTGATTACTCTCCACACAAATGCATAATGGAGGGGAGCTACTGGCCAACAAGGTGGACCATTAGACTATATGATTGTGTCTCCACACAAAACATGTCTCCACTAATCCATTATCACACAACTCATCACAGCACTAGTTTGGTCAATTATTCTGACAATAATTGAACCAAAGCAGCCCAAAAACGACCCTGGTCCAACCACAGTCCAACCGCGGTCCAACCAAACCTTGGTTCAACCATGGTCCAACCACGGTTAAACCACCTGCTCGAATCAACGACTGTATGTGTGTGACCCTGTAGGCACTTGTACGTTCGGCAATAATCGTAAAATCTCATTTTACAATTATAAGCAAAGAGCGGCGTCTAGCAACACATCAATGCCACCCGAACGACAAGATCAATACTGATTCCACGTGCCTTGGAACATGTCATCGTCCCTTCGTCCCATTATCAAGATTAAACACGAGACATGGAATATGTCAATCTCGCATATGTTTAATCTCGGTTTCTTGATCCTCGAGTTAACCGGTAAAACGGATACTAATGATATCATATATCATTATCCGAGCATGGCCATGCATTTATGGTTCAACTCTATCAAGAAACACTCCGCTAATATACCCGTTATATGGGTTGGACAAATCCCCTCTGGATCATACGAAACCCACTACACACTCATCATACACCCAATAATTACCCTTACGTCTATCCAGTTACGGATGACTAGGAATAATACCAAAGCATATGACTCACATGTTGGGAACCTTGATGATCACAGGTCTAAGGACAATACATTATAAGAACCGCTATCGACAAAACATATAACGTTCCATGTAGCGTTCTTATGTGGGTCGGTCCAGTCCACAAGTTCTCTAACTTGTACCCGTATGTAGAATTCATATCACATATGCAATTCTCAACATACGCTAGTCTTAATTTATTATTACAACCCATCC
>JAKUCV010002101.1:9521-75653 GCA_028386065.3 Turnera subulata | reverse complement strand
TATTTTATATCAAGGTTTATGGGATGTAGCTACAGCTTTATGTTTGGGTAATAATTCATGTCTGGTTTCTTTTATTCGTTGATCATGCCTTGATTTGTGTATGGAGAACTTAATAGTGCATGTGGCTTGATCACCCTCTTGTACATCTTAGACGTCTTAGCGAAGCACTGAACAGGAGAAGCTAGGAAATCTGATCATTCCATATACAACCTCTATCCTAAATAATGTCGAGAGAAGGGTTTTAGGGTAGTTCAGGATTCAGCACCTACTGCACCCTAGGACAGGCAACACTGGCGAACAACAGGTTGTTCGGGATTAGGGTAGTTTTACAATAATAGTGAACAACTGGTTGTAAAAATTATAGGCTAGGTAACCCAACAAGATAGACGAGCTAAGTAACCGAATTCTGGATTATTATTTGAACAGCATGAGCTATAGTGAATCCCGGACAACCTAGGTTTTCTTACAACTACATCTTTTCACCAGCCGATACTGTTACTTTACTTTCTGCTTATTTACTTTATTACCTCAGGTTATTATCATCATAATCTCAATTTTATTTGTTTATTTGTTATTTAGTCTAATCAATTAAAATTCTAAGGACAATGTTGTTTACAGCAGTCCCTGTGATTCGACCTTCTGTACTACAGCACGTTGTATACTTGCAGCTAGTTTGACACGAACAGCACTTGTTATCATTTCTCTATTAATTATTCTGGATGATTTTGCCACATGATAATATCCACGCATATCCAAACAAACGAAAAAAAATATCATCTGATAACTTGTAATTTACTAATCATTATTAGGCTCTCAAGACCAGGATATTTTTAAATTTCAGAAGTGTCAAGTGCATTGCTTATTGCTCTTATCTCCTCCAAAGAATGACATGACAAAATAATAATATAAATAAATATTTCCAACAGAAGAAGTCTAGTATGAACAATGAAGACCGATCTAACAATAGTTTCTTTTAGTTATCAAAATGATAAGATTGTATTATCTAAGAATAATAATCTAAATAAATAGTTCCAAGAGATGAAGTCCAGTATGAACACAGATCTAAGTCTAATAACACTTTTTTTAGTTACTAAATTAAAAATGAGTCTGGTTCCAGAGATATTGGTCCATCCCTTTGTTGTATTATCTAATTATAGTCGTCCATGAAGGTGGAATTAAGTCCATTGGGCCATTTGTATAATTTATCAGTAAATGTAAAAAGGTGAAAGTAAGTATAACGATTACAAAGTTCAGACCAAAAAAATTAAACCAACACTAACTTGAAATTAGTCTGCACTTTGTCCACTAATTGCCAACCCCCCACCCGAAAGCATTCCCCTTTACAAATCAATTCAATATAAAACTACCTAATTAAAAATTTGGAAGAGTAGTTTGCCAACAAACAAAAGAAAAACCAAAAGAAATACAAATTTTCACCAAAATTTAATTTTTCTATCCTATTTATATAACATCTATATTATATTTTAAAGCCATATTTCTTTACCTACTGCAAATTCTCCAACAGTTCATTTATTTTTATTTTTTAAAAACTTCTCTTTATAAAAAAAACTTACAAGAGGCAATTTTGGATATATAAAAATAACTATAAACAAATATAAATTCTATATGAATCATGAAGTTCTTACAGAACAATTTTAGAGACATTTTTTTGGGTACAATATTCTCCTTTTAGAATCAGAAAAAGAATATTCATGAATATCTATAAGAATGTATAAGGGAGAAAAGAGAAGAAATGGAGAATTAAAATTAGTTTTGAAAAACAATAGTGGATCATAAATTATAAGTAAAAATTATTTTAAAAAATTCTATTACCGTTAGGAGAATGTTTCAATTAAAAGTGCTATTGCAACTGAATAAAAAAATAGATTATAAATATACCTACATATAAATACAAAAATTTGGCACAAGAAGTAACAGTAGATAACAACTCTGGTTCCAGAAAAGAAGTCTAGTATGAACATTAAACACAGATCTAACAAATTTTTTTTTTTTAGCTATCAAAATGATAAGATTGCATTTTCTAACAATAGATAACAACTCTGATTCTAGATATGCTGGTCCATCATTTTTTTATATATAATTAACTACATATGAATACAAAATTAATTTTGCACAAAAAGTAACAATAGATAACAACTGTCTGTAAGGACCCGGATTAAGATTTATTCATTCCCCTCACTCGCATCCTTACACCTTCTTCGGGTCGATTCAACATATATAGAGTCGCCACCCAGATTTTATTTGTAAGTAACCGGGTATGTAAACAAAGAGACAAAATGCGCAGCGGAAAAATCCGGAACTAATGGAGGATCCATGTGAAACAGGGTAAACCGAATAATAAAATTTTCGTACCTGGTTTGGTTGAGATCTTTCACTCAACTGATGATCCAAATCAGCAAGAACCAGACAGAAATCCGACTCCTCTACGGTATCCACACGAACCGTTGATGACTGCTAGCAACCGTCACACGATCACTAACCCGAGCACTCCCGAACCGCAGTGCCAGCTGCAGAATTTCCGAGAGCTAGAGACTAGAGAGTGTTTGATGTGTTTCTTTCTCAAGTATGAAGAGTGTGTTTTGCTATTGTGTTGAGCTCTCAAAAATCTGCTCATACTAACACTCTTTCATATATCACTTATATATGTTTTCAACGTTAGTTAATATAGAAATGGCCAACCTAATCATACATACATCTTATCAACCATGATTGTGTTTTCCATTATCTATACTTTAGTCACAATCATCAACATGATTATGTCTCCCCTAGCTCAATCTTATATGTCAACACATATATAAGACAACACATCCTTTCATGCTTTTTTGGACAATAATTCAGGTTCAATAATTCTGGTAACTATTGAATCGATCAACCAAACCATGGTCTAACCACTAGCTCAATAACCTGGTCCAACCATGGTCTTACCACTAGCTCGAATCAACAGTTATAAGTGCGTGACCCTATAGGCACTAATCACGTTGGCAATAATTATAAACACTCATTTATAATTATAAACAATGAGCGGTGTCTAGCAACACATCATTGTTACCCAAGTGACCAGATCAGTACTGATTCATTATGCCTCGGAAAAATGTCATTATCCTTTCGTCACATTATCAAGATCAAACATAAGACATGGAATATGTCATTCTCATATATGTTTAATCTAAGTGTTCTTGATCTCTGAGGTAACTGTGTAACACATATACAAATGATATCCCCATATCACTTAATCTGAGCATGGCCATGCATTTACAGTTTAACTCTATCAAGAGGCCTAACCCCCCACAACCCTTCATCATCCCTCCGTTGGCCCCAACCTTGTACCCAAACATGCTCCTCTACTCCCCTTGCCGTTCAACTCGCAAGAGGAGTTACAGGAAGCAGTGGTGTGCAAACTAGTTTTCATCAACCAAGTATGCTCTGTGTTTAGACAATGGAAGGAGGGGGATGCGGCCTTTAATCGTCTTTGTTGGGTATTGATGAAGGGGATCTCACCGTGTTTTTGGTCGAAGGATTTATTTAGTGCGATTTCCGCAAATTTTGGGACGATGGTTGATTGGAGCTCTGAATCCATATCTATGGATCGCTTTGATGTTGCAGAAGTGCTTGTTCTTACCACCTCAAAGCCTCTCATTAACTGTGTACTCTTAGTCTTTGTGGGAGATCACGCTTTTGATATTGGCGTCGTTGAGTCTCAATATGACCCCCTTGACTGGGAGTGGTCATCGGTGCAATCTCCGACACAGCCTCCTCGCTCCGACCCTCACACCAGTGGGCCCACTCTCTCGCCTACCAAACAACTCAGTAAAGCAATCTCTTCTCCCAACAACTCGCACAAATCAAACCAAAATGCCGCCTCGACCTCTGACAATTTCTTCATTCTGCGCCCCATTATCGAGAGGCATGGCGAGTCTGTAAAGACCACCTTCCAAAACCCACTCACACTTTCTCCTATACTAACCCCATCCGAGCTGTCAGAAAACCATGTATCTGTGGACTCGCACATGATACCCTATGATCCTAATCACACCAATCCAACCAAATATTCACCCAACCCAGTGCCCCCCTCAAGCCCAGCCTAACATTCTATTTCAAGCCCAGTCAATGTACCATTATCAGTGGCCCTTACTTTCGAGCACACCCCTAACCTTCACATCCCTCAACCTCTGGTCCCCTCTCTAAACATGCCCTCTACCTCGTATTCTCCCTTCATCAACCCCACTCCACCCCCATCCAAATCCCATGATTTTGAAGCTTCATCAAGCAGCCTAAGGTCATATCAATTATCCTCTTCCATACGGTGCGACCAATGGGAACCCCCAACCTATGCCAAGGATTCATCTTCTCTTCAGGGTTTGGTGGAGAGAAAAGTCTTGGCAGTCCTAAAAAGAATGGGACTGTAGTAGAACCCAAACAAGGCAAAGGCTTTTCTGAAAAAGAGCATATTCCTCTCAAAAAATGGCAGCATTGTATCCACTACAGATAGCAGGATGTCGGTGACTGATTCAGACATTGCTAAGGTGAATAAGCGTGTTGAGGGCGGCACTAAAATCAGTGAGTCCACTCCTGTCTCCTTCAATTCTTACGAAGTGAATGAAACCAAAAGAATTGGTGATGTAATCGACTGGGATAGGTCGGCCAATTTAATGTAATACAATTGACTCCTGATTTCAAATGTTTGACGTTCTATGCATAATGAAGTTGTCCTTCACGGCTCCTTGGTTGATCCTCGGCGACTTCAATGAAACGCTTAATGCTTCTGATCGAAAAAGTGGGAGATTGTGCCGCCGCGGTACTGAAGCCTTAAAAAATTTTATCCAAAGGCTGAATCTTATTGAGTTCGCCCTTAAGGGGCATTTATATACTTGGGGGAATTACCGAGCTGCTAGCCAGATTGATAGAGTCTTTGCTGATGGTGATTGGCCCATCTTTTTTCTGCATTTGTCCCTTACTGCTGGTAGTAAACAAAACTCGGACCACTGCCCCTTGTTGCTCTCCCAGGAATCCGTGGATTGGGGATTCAAACCGTTTAGATTCTTAGCAGCTTGGTGGGATCATCCTAGGTTCTATGATCGTATCAAAGAAATGTCGGCTGAGGCAGGTCGTGAATTTCCAAATCAGTTCAACATACTAAAGAGACTAGGAGCTTTGAGGTGCATCCTTGCTAGTTGGAATCGAGAGGTTTTCGGGAATGTGAACGCCATTCTTCTTTCAATTCAAGAGGAGCTGGATCGTTTTGACAAAGTTTCAGGGACCCGTGACCTATCCCAATCCGCACTTGCCTCCATTAATGATCTCAAATCTGAACTTGAGATCAAATACAAACAATTAGAGGCAATTTGGCGGCAGAAGGCAAGAATAAAATGGTGCAAACTCGGGTCAGGAATTCACGTTTCTTTCACATGTCAGCATGGATAAAGGGCTCTAAAAATCGAATCAGCCACATCAGGTCCAACAATGATCTAATTGCTGACCTGAAAGCCATAAAGGAGGAGACCAAGAATTACTTTGCCAAGCTCTATTCTTCTTGCAACTATGCTAGACCTTCCCTCGGCTCAACCACCTTTGCAAGACTCGATCCCTCTCTTGCACGTGATCTGGAAAAGCCTTTCTCAATGGAGGAAGTCAAGAATGCTGTTTGGAGTTGTGATAGCTCCAAGGCCCCGAGCCCCGACGGGTTTGGCTTCTCCTTCTATAAGAACTGTTGGGAACTAATTAAATACGAAGTTTTTGACATGGTTTGTCAGTTCTTAGCTTCTGCCAGGTCACCTAAAGGTTCTAATTCAGCATATATCACACTTATCGCCAAAAAATTTGGGGCTGACTCCTTGGATGATTTCAGGCCCATCACACTTGTGCATGGATTATACAAAATCATCTCAAAACTTCTGGCATCGAGGTTGAAATCTGTCTTACCAAATTTGATCAGTAGTCAACAATCGGCCTTTATTAAAGGAGGAAGTATTAAGAACTTTTCTTTCGTTGCTAACGAAGTATTCCTTAAGAAAAGAGAAGCGCAAAGCCATTATCTGGAAGCTTGACTTCCAAAAGGCCTTTGATTCGGTGGATTGGGGCTACTTGTCTCAGGTTTTCAAGGCCATGGGATTTGGATTATTATGGAGGAGATGGATTGACGAAAGCATTTCCTCATCAAAAGTGGCGCTCTTGGTTAATGGCTCTCCTTCCGAGGAATTCACAATGAGGAGGGGTTTCAAACAGGGAGACCCTCTCTCTCCATTTTTGTTCATATTAGCGGCAGAGGGGTTGTCGCGTATTCTATCCAGGGCAAGCTCCCTGAATCTGATTCAAGAGGTACCCGTTCATGGCATTAATATATCCATCCTACAGTTTGCAGACGACACCATACTCTTCTCACCTGCAGATGTCTCATCATTGCTGAACCTTAAACGATGTTTGAGATTCTTTGAGGCACTTTAGGGTCTAAGTATTAATTTTTTCAAGAGCAGCATTATCGGGATTGGACTGCCTACTACTCGTGTTCAAGAATATGCTAATATGTTGCACAGCCGCAAAGAGCGTTTCCCGATCTAATACCTTGGTTATCCACTCGGGCCAATATGAGACGTGTTGAGGCATGGAAACCCGTTCTGGATAAAATCTCTACCAAGCTCAAGGCATGGAAAGGCAAGCACCTCTCCCTTGGCGGCCGGGTCACACTTATCAAATCCGTCCATAGTGGACTCTCCATTTACTTCATGTCCTTATTCCGTCTACCAGTGGTTGTTGCCAAAAGAATTATTAAGATCCAGCAGTGTTTTTTCTGGAACGGTCTCAACGAGTCTAGAAAGGTGTGTCTTTTGGCTTGGAAATCTTTCTCCATCCCCAAAGAATCTGGTGGCATGGGCATTGTAGACATTCATGTCATGAATCAATGACTACTCTTCAAATGGCTTTTGAATTACACTAAGCCAGGAAGGGAAGTTTGAAAAAGCCTTATTAAATATAAATGCACCGTAGATACTTCAGATTTATTCCCATCTTTTGCCCCTTCAAAGGTTTCAGCTCAACGAAGTGATAACACTCATTTTGGGGATGACTTCGATCACTTTGGAGTGTCTCGACGATCCGGCTCTCGCATTGAATTTGGCAACGGCGAGATAATTCGGTTTTGGGAAAATGATTGGTCGGGTGAGGGTCCCCTGAAATTGTTATTCCCGCGGCAGTATTCAAATGCTCTTTCTAAAGAGCGCTCCATGTGTGAATTCCTTAATGTGTCCCTCCAGCGAGATTGGAAAAATGACGATATTGCTAGAGTGAAATTATTGACTTCTAATGTGTCCCTCCAGCCAAACCGAATGGATTCAATGACTTGGCTTGACAATCAAGACAGGAATTACTCAGTATCCTCCGGAAGGAAGTTTTTATATTCTCACGGGGGGTTTTCACGCACCAAGCCTCTCATTTGGCTCACCCTGACACCCTTCAAAATCGAATGTTGGCTTTGGTTGGCCATCAACAACACAATTCCTACGAAAGAAGTCCTGCGGCATCGAGGTATTATCCCCTAGGCAAATTCTATTTGTACCTTTTGTAATAAACAGCTTGAATGCAGGGGCCACCTTCTTCTCCTCTGTCCGTTCGCTTGGAATGTTTGGGGTAATCTTTGGGGATGGTGGGGTATCCAATGGGTTATGCCCGCAACTCTCAGTGATTTTCTGCTTCAATGGTCTTTTGCTTCTCCTTTCAACTATAGTAGACCTTTCTGGACTGCAATTGCATACGCGACTCTTTGGTCCATTTGGCTAGAAAGGAATAGCAGAGTCTTCAATAACTCTGACTCTGATAAGGACAGAATTGTAGATCTTGCTTTGGTGAATGTTACCTCTTGGATCAAGTCCTCTCAGTGCTTCTTCCCAAACAGTGCTTCTTGCGTAATTGCAAATGTTGGTACAATAAATTTGGGTAAAGCCCCTCGTCGCAATCTAATGATGCTTGCACCACCAAACTGATTGGTCTCTGTTCGAATTTTTAATGTGTTATTCTGTGTCTTTTCCTATGTAGTTTCTTCCTGTTTCTGCGATCATTGTGGGTCTGTATCGAGCTTCTGCTGCATTCTTATGAAGCTGTGTACATTTGTTCATATTGAATAAAATAATCATTAGCATCAAAAAAAAAAAACCCCCACTACACAGTATATCATGTACCCAACAATTACTCTAAGGTTTACTCAGTTACGAGTAACTAAGAGTAATGTCAAAGTACACGACTCATATGTTGGGAACCTTGATGATCTCATGTCTAAGGATAGTACATATAAGAACCACTAATGACAACATATATATAACAGTCCATGTAATGTTATTATGTCGGGTCAGTCCAGACCACAAGTTCTCTAACTTGTACCCGTATGTAGAATTCATATCTCATATAATTCTCAACATACGCTAGTCTTAATTTATGATTATAACCCATCCATAAAAATAATCGACAAGGAACAATTCAAGAATATAAAATATTCTTAGGTTATAAATATGTGCAAGCATTTATCACATATAAACATATTTATTGGAAGAAAACCATAATAAATATGCATGACTATATAATCATCAATTGATTGGCTTTTTGGCATTACACTAACAATCTCCCACTTGAACTAAAGCCAATCATCCATATATCGAATACCAATGGATCTAGCATGACCATCATGCTTCTGCTGTGTGAGCGGCTTAGTTAAAAGAATCTGCTACATTGTTCTCAGAAGGAACCTTGCACAGCCTCACATCGCCTCTGCCAATGATCTCTCTAATAAGATGGTAGCGTCGGAGTATATGCTTGGATCTTTGGTGGTATCTAGGTTTTTGAGCTTGTGCGATTGTTCCATTGTCGTCACAATAGAGTTCAATCGGACAGTCAATGCTCGGAACCACGCCAAGTTCAGTTACGAACTTCTTAATCCAAACAGCCTCTTTCGTTGCATCAGAGGCAGCTATATATTCAGCCTCAGTGGTAGAATCGGCAACTGTTTCTTGCTTTGAACTCTTCCAGCAAACAACACCACCTCCAAGACAAAACACATATCTTGATTGCGATCTAAAGTGATCCTTGTAAGTGTGGATGCTAGCATCTTTGCAACCCTTTACTACAAGCTCATCAATGCTTCCGTATACAAGGAATGCATCCTTAGTTCTTCTCAAGTACTTAAGGATGTTCTTAACCGCTGTCCAGTGACCTTCACCAGGATCAGATTGATATCTGCTTGTGACACTTAATGCATATGCGACATCTGGTCGAGTATATAGCATGGCATACATGATAGATCCTATTGCTAACGCATAAGGAATCTTACTCATTCGCTCTCTCTCCTTAGATGTATTAGGACATTGATTCTTTGAGAGAGTTATGCCATGAGATATGGGCAAAAAACCTTACTTGGAATCTTGCATGCCAAACCTTTTAAGCACCTTGTCAATATATGTACTTTGACTTAGGCCAAGAAGCCTTTTGGATCTATCTCTATAGATCTTTATACCTAGCACGTAGGCAGCTTCTCCTAAATCCTTCATTGAGAAATTGTTTCCTAACCAAGTCTTTATAGACTGTAGTGTTGGAATATCATTCCCAATGAGTAGAATGTCGTTAACATGCAACAATAAGAAAACGATAGTGCTCCCACTAACCTTCTTGTAAACACATGGCTCATCTTCATTTTTAATCAAACCAAATTGTTTGATTACTTCATCAAAATGAAGATTCCAACTCCTAGAAGCTTGCTTTAATCCATAAATGGATCTTTGCAATTTGCATACCATATTAGCATCCTCTGGAGTGACAAAACCTTCAGGTTGTGTCATGTTCACATCCTCATAATCATGGTATGCAGCTATAGCCAATAGAATTCGAATGGATTTAACCATGGCAACTGGCGAAAAAGTTTCGTCATAGTCAATACCATGACTTGTTTAAAACCTTTAGCAACCAATCGCCCTTTAAAGGTAATCACATTACCATCCATGTTGGTCTTCTTCTTATAGACCCACTTGCATCCAATGGGTTTTACTCCTTCAGGTGGATCAACCAAGGTCCATACCTTGTTTTCATACATGGATTCCATCTGAGAATTCATGGCTTCTAGCCACTTCTTAGAGTCTGGACCCGTAATTGCCTGCTGATAGGAAGTGGGCTCATCTTCATCCATGAGCATCACGTCTCCAGTATGAGTCAAAAGAAATCCATATCTCTCACGCTCATACCGAGTCCTATCAGACCTACGTGGTCCATGTGTTACAGGTACAGGATTTTCACCCACAACATCTTGCGGTTCCTGTCCTTGTTCCATCTCAACCTCTATAGCTTCTTGTTGTACTCGAACTTCTTCACATGAACTGTTGATGACTGCTAGCAACCGTCACACGATCACTAACCCGAGCACTCCCGAACCGTAGTACTAGCTGCAGAATTTCCGAGAGCTAGAGACTAGAGAGTGTTTGATGTGTTTCTTTCTCAAGTATGAAGAGTGTGTTTTGCTATTGTGTTGAGCTCTAAAAAATCTGCTCATACTAACACTCTTTCATATATCACTTATATATGTTTTCAACGTTAGTTAATAAAGGAATGGCCAACCTAATCATACATACATCTTATCATGCATGATTGTGTTTTCCATTGTCTATACTTTAGTCACAATCATCAACATGATTATGTCTCCACTAACTCAATCATATATATCAACATATATATAAGACAACACATCCTTTCATGTTTTTTGGACAATAAATCAGGTTCAATAATTTTGGTAACTATTGAACCGATCAACCCAAACGGCACGGTCCAACCATGGTCCAACCACTAGCTCAATAACCTGGTCCAACCATGGTCTAACCACTAGCTCGAATCAACAGTTCTAAGTGTGTGATCCTGTAGGAACTAATCACGTTGGCAACAATTATAAACTCGGAAAAATGTCATTATCCTTTAGTCACAACACATCATTGTTACCCAAGTGACCAGATAGTATTGATTCATTATGCCTCGGAAAAATGTCATTATCCTTTAGTCACAATATCAAGATCAAATACGAGACATGGAATATGTCATTCTCGTATATGTTTAATCTAAGTTTTCTTGATCTCTGAGTTAACTATGTAAAACAGAAACAAATGATATCCCCATATCACTTAATCTGAGCATGGCCATGCATTTACAGTTCAACTCTATCAAAAGGCCCAACTGATAATATACCCGTTATAAGGGTTGGACGAATTCCATCTTGATCTTAAAAAACCCACTAAACATTATATCATGTACCCAACAATTACTCTAAGGTTTACTCAGTTACGGGTAACTAAGAGTAATGTCAAAGTACACGACTCATATATTGGGAACCTTGATGATCTCAGGTCTAAGGATAGTACATATAAGAACCACTAATGACAACATATATATAACAGTCCATGTAGTGTTCTTATGTCGGGTCAGTCCAGACCACAAGTTCTCTAACTTGTACCCGTATGTAGAATTCATATCTCATATAATTCTCAATATATGCTAGTCTTAATTTATTATTACAACCCATCCATAATAATAATCGACTAGGAATAATTCATGAATATAAAATATTCTTAGGTTATAATTATGTGCAAGCATTTATCACTGATAAACATATTTGTTGGAATAAAACCTTAATAAATATACATGACCATATAATCATCCAATGATTGGCTTTTGGGCATTACACTAACATTATTAAGGGCAAATTCTAGGAAAAACCTGACATCCGATACCAATGGCAACCGATTAGCGAACCATAGATGCTGGTCCCGGGTGTTCGTCACAGTTGGCAAGTTGTTAGGTACCCATCCGTGTTGGGGCGAAATCATGTGCAATTGAAGATCCCTGCATGTCTCATGTACAAACACACAAAACAAAAACAAAAACAAAACATGACAGATAATAAACACATAATTGAGCTTGCATTTCAAACCACTAGAAACTGCCTACGTACCCCCTATCATGGGTTCAAAGCCCACGTAGTTCTTGCATGGCATCACACAACTAATGCAGCAACAATACTATAACACCAGCACTGCTGCAACAATATCGACATCAAGGGCATAACATCGATCATCACAATCACCACATCAACATTACAATAATATCGCTTCAACTCATCACAGTGCTCCTCAATGCGACATCCCCATAATACCGACATTATAACAGCAAGATCGACATCGCAACCTCAATACCAACATCACAACAGCAACATCAATATCACAGCAACATTACAGCACCGGCACAAAACACAAAACACACACAACAAATTTAGCTTGCATCTCTACATCTCGAGACCTTTCCTACTCACTTTTGTTGTGTGATTTCTGTCATCACCAAATTGGTATTGATATAGTTTGGATAAAATTATACTCAAATTTTATTAATTGATCAAGAGAGAATACATTGGGAGAGAGGACGAACACTAAGAGAAAATACATTGGGCTCGACTCGTTTAGTTTCGAGTATTTAACAGACAAGCTCAGGCTCGGCTCGTTTCCTTAACGAGCTATTATCGAGCGAATCTGAACGGCACGGTAAGTTTAGGTTAAACTTGGTTTTTCTTTGAAATCACACCAAACCTTTCTTTGTTTCTATGGTTTATAGCTATATACATAGGTTATAGTGATTGGTGGGTACGAGTAGTGCTTGGTATTCGTTGCAGGACTTTCATGGGGAAATTGGGGAAGACACGGTTAGTGATGCCAACTTTTGATAAGTGGGCTTTTGAAATATGGGCTCATAACCATTAAGTATAACAACAGTAAATAATTTTGGGTTGTTTGGTTTGTTGGATTTAATTCATGGGCCAAAGTTTTGACAATTGACTAAAAGCAAGGTACTAAAAATTAAGTTCTATGTAGAATTATATTCATACCGAATAAACATATTTAAGTTGAACCTTTCTTATGCCGACTAATAACGGTGAGCTTAGTATAAATCTTATATATAATAGTACACATCATGCATAACATTCTTGATTGTGCATCTTATATGAATATGTTTATTATTAATATAGGAGCAGATAACGTGGAAGTAGAACCCGCTAACGGTTTTCCGGTGGAATACAACACTTGAGGTGAGGATAGACAATCCGTAGTATATCGCCTGTAATTTGTTGTGACTTACTTGTTTGATACTATGTGAATATTTATTGTGCCTTGGTTGTGTTATTGCGATTTTGTTTACTGTGACTTCTTGTGGACTTGTTGAGATGCTTGGTTGTAAGGCCGGGAGCCTGCTAAGAACATGGAATTGATGGAATAAAAAGATAAATTGTGATAATACGATTTAGACACATAGGTGTCACGTGAAAGGTAGAGGTACGACTGGGTGGTAGCCGCTTGTGTTATGTATTTTGTTAGCCATTTATGAGGGGCTTGGGGTCCTCTCAGCCGTTGAGCTTGGGGTCTCACGGTTCCTTTTTATGAGTTTGTTTGGTTTGATTTTAACGGGGAGTACCCTGAGGTTAGCTAACCTGGCTACCAAGTACAACCGATACTTATCACATGACAGGGGACCCAATAAAGATAAATCTGGTTACTGGATTGTTTGTTTGATATCACTTGACGAAGTACTTGTGAACTGCTATGCTTGTTATTTCATTACATATTACAGTTGCTTGTATACTACTGTTTATCCATGATTGTACTTTGTACTGGTGGGCACTTCGGACTCACCCCTCACCTGCGGGGTTTCATCCCGTAGGTTGACTTGCTCTTAGTATAGGTACGGTGCTCGGTCATTTGTTGTATTCTCTCCACCAGATTCCGGATCCATACCGGTGTTGCATTATCTTGCATAAGACTTCCGCTGCTATATGTCGTTATGCTATTGCCATTATGCCTCTGTTGCTGCCTATATTTCTTGCTATTTTTGTTGCTTTGTGAATATGGTGTGCTGTAATAAATGTCCACGTGCTTGGGTGACGAACGCTTGTAGTACTCTGGGATGTTATGATGTATAATACCGCTTGCTATAATGAATAACCTCACACGTGTTTATCATGTCCTTGGTAAATACGGGTTGGGGCATTTCAGAAGAACTGCTGAAGAGTTAGCGAAAACTACGGACATGCATAACATCACAACAAAAGAATGATCATAGAGAAGAATAATTATAAGAACTCTCGATATATATTTTTTCCTATAATTTATTATCAATAAGAAGTATTGGGAAGAAAAATTGTTCTATAAATTCCTATTCTAATACAAAAATCAATTCTAAACAATATGTATCTAATTTATTCAAAATATTTAAAAAATTATTGTCTAAATTATATATAAGCTCTTCTCAAGTTAATGAATAATGTATAAGTATTTATTTATATTTTCTCAAAAGCTACCAAGAATTTAAGAAAACAATAATAGAAATATGTGGAAGAACATTTGAAGAGTCAGCTAAAGCACGAACAAGAGCAACATCTACGAAAAAAAAATAATCATAGAGAGGAGTAATCACAAGAACTTATGACAACTATGAAAAAACACGAAGAATAGTCGAATAGTTAACAAAAACTACCAACAAAAACAACAACGGCTATAAAAAGAATAATAATGAAAAATAATAACAAAAAATAATAACATATTTAATAATGACCTTAATTGGTAATATAATTTGATAATCAAAATTCTATAATTAAGAATATAAAAGGATTAAAAAATATTACTCACAATAATCAATTTATGAATTCTTATTCTATTCCAAAAACTAATTCTAAACAATTTCATTTATATACGTCCTTCACAAGAAAATGATTGATGTATAAATTTTTATTTATATTTTTTCAACAATTGCCAATCATTAAGAAGAATAATAAGTACTGGAAAATAATAAAAATATAGAGAAGAACAACTATAAAGTCTGCGAAAAACTAGAACAATGTCTATCAAAAAGAATAATCATGGAAAATAATAGTCACAAGGTTTCATGGCAGATGTGTTTGTAATTTATTATCAATAAAAACTACGGTAAACAAAAATCGAAGAACAATTGAATTGATAGCGAAAACTAGAAACAAGAACAATGCTTACGAAAAAAGATAATAATAGAAAATAATATTGTATAACTTAATAATCCCCTTCATTGATAATATAATTAGATAATAAAAATTATATAATTTATAATATCAAAGGATTACAAGATATCATTAACAATAATCGATTTATGAATTCCTATTCTATTACAAAAACTAAAACTAATTCTAGATAATTCGTTAGTCTAGATTTTGAAAAAAAAATCTTTGTGTACATTATATATAAGTCATTCTAAAGATAATGATTAATATATAAGCATGTATTCATATTTCTCAATAACAAAAATTTACGAAGAGTAATAATTATTAGAAATAAAAGAACTATGTAAAGAAGAGCCAAAAAGTCACCAAAAACTATGAAAAAAATAGCTTTTTCCCAAGACAATAATCATGAAGAAGAATAATCACATGATTTCAAGACATATGTGTTTGTAATTTATTATAAAAAAGTACTATGAAGAAGAAGAGTCGAGCAGTCAATGAAAACTACGAAAGAACAATGACTAAGAAAAAGAAAAATAACATAAAAGAATTATCATAGGAATTCATGACATCTATTTATAGTCTATTGTCAAAAAAGAAGAACTATAAAGAAGAAAAATTGAGGTACAGTCTAATAACTAATGTAAACTACCAAAAAGAACAACGACCACAAAAAAAATAATAATAAAAAATAATAATATAATTTAATAATTAAAATTATTTAATTTAGAATATCAATAGACAAATATCATTAACAATAATAATCGATTTATTAATTCTTATTTAACTGCATAAATTAATTTTAGATAGTGCATTTGTTTATATTTTATCAACAACTACAAAAAAAAATATGAAGAAGTACCGCTGAAAAGAATTAACACACATGGTAAACAACGTTGAAAAGGTAAGACGTCTTTGGGGCCTAGCTAATTTTTTGAAATACAGCTACATATGAGTACAAAATTAATGTCGCACAAGAAGTAACAGTAGATAACAACTCTGGTTAATTGGTTCCAAAGAAGAAGTGTAGCTAGTATGAACATTGAACACAGATATAACAACAATTTTTATTTTTAGTTATGAAAAAGATGAGATTTTTAATTATGGGAGGCGGTTGGGTACTGGGAATGCGTTCATACGTTGCCAAAAAAACAGAAACAAACAGTCGTTTCTGTGTTGGCGGCTATATAAAGGAGGGGTGGGCGAGAGGTTGGGTTGTCATCAGAAACACAACAACAGAGTGGTGCAAATTAAAGATACATATATATCCGATCCTGTCTCTCCAGAGAATTTGAGTGATTGAAAATGCCAGAGACTACTGAAGCCCCTCCAAAAGCCACTCAACCCACTGATCAAACCACTCATGCCACTGTTTCGGTGAAAATCCTTAAGGCACCCTTTCCATCCGCTAAAGTTTGGGGATGGATCTCGAGAGCGAAACCATTGAATAAGGGAGAGGGTGAATTGGTGCTGCTTGACATCAAAGAGGAAGAGCCAAAGGAAGTCAATACAGGGGAAGACCTCACTCTCCAAAATTACCAATTCTCCTTCCCATTGAAAGAAGCCCTCCCCATCACCGTTTTCCTGCAGCACTCCCCTCCCTCATCTCCTACTGAAGAAATCATCGCTGCTGGCGCTGTCGTGTTCGATGCTCGAAACCAAGCAACAGTAACCAGCAACATTGAGGCCTACAAATGCGTGGTCCAAGTCAAGGTCATTTGGGACTACAGTCATTAAACTAAACTACTGTTTCGTCTGTGTTGTGTCAAAATAAATGAGTCAGTCATCATATATATTCATATATGATGATCGATGTCTGTCTCGTCTGTGTCGTCGTCAAAATAAATAAGTCATCTCACATATGCATATATGCATGATGACTTCTGGAATAAGCTGCCTGGGATCTAAATAAATAATCAAGAGCCAGTACTGTCTGCTCTTTGTACCTCTTTCTTCCTTCAATAATATCATAACTAGCTTATGTCCCTGCATGCATGCATGCATTTGATTTGCGTGGTCTACCAAGCTCGCTATGAGACGCTGATATCTAAATAAGGGCGACCCATTAACATATAATCACATATCTTAGAATCTCATATATCACATGCTCTTGGAAAATATATCACAGTCCAGTTGGTTTAAAGCAGAACCTTCTTAACTAGCTATTCAGGATGGGTATTCTACACAAATACAATAAATGCTAATAACTTTATAGTGGATATCAAATTATTATTGTTATTTGTGACAGAGATTGAATATTTTACACATTTGTACAATATTAACTAATAAATCTAAATCTTAGTAAGTAATGATTTGTCTTTACAATCATGATTCAGGGTATAATTTTCTAATTCTTTTATTTTACATTGTAATTTTTTTGTTTAATTAAATTTCCTTATATATATATTATATTTGTAATATCCCTGTGCATCTACGTCTAATTCTTTCTTTCGACATCTCAGCTTATCATTCTCATCAACTTCTTCAACTTCAGACATTAAAGTGTCCCCCAGTCATTATTTCCAATCATCTCTTTTTGCATCATAATTAGGTTATAGATCATTTATAGTACCAAGCACTTTTAATGTTTTAATATCGCTATTTTTTTTAACACATTTGTAAAAGCTTAAGGAAAAGACAATTTAATTAGTGGATCACATTGTTTTTCATATCTCAACTCAATCTTCTCTAATATTTGAAAAAAAAAAACTAAACTTTTGCAGAAGAGGAGAAATGTTTGCAAAGTGTTGGAGAAATTAGACATTTTCGACGTACGAACGCACAGTGCCAGTATTAACGAATAAAAACACAGTTTTTGGGAATGCATTCGTTTTCAAATAAGCTGTTTTCCCCCCAATGTAAACTGGCTGTTATTAATTTTCTCATAATTCAGTAAACCATAATCATGTTTAGTTGAATCCACGCGTTTCGGTTCTTTTCTAACTTTTTATCAAGAAGGGTTGAGATTGCAATTAGAAGGTGGTGCGTCTCTGCAATCAAAATGTCATCATAAACGTAAACACAGTTGGGTGTGTCGTGGCATTAGGATGCCTTTGGTCCGAAGCCAGAACAAACTAACATAAAAAACTACACTATCTTTCAATTAGTCCCTAACTTCTACCCTTTGCTTCCCCTCTTCGTGGAGCTTCTTAATATCTCTCCAGCTGATTCAGAATAAACCAATTGACAGCCGTCAAGCCACGACGGAAGCTACATAGCTCAATTGCAATGAATGTATCATGCCCTAAGTAATAGAATATATTGCAGACCTCCAAGGTTGGACCTAAATTATGTAGTCCAAAAGTTTAAACCTGAGGTTATCTGGTAACCAAATACTCACAACTACTTCCCATTTAGGAATTGGGTCATGACATTCTCCCCTTCTTTGGACTTTTCGTCCTTGGGGAGTCCAAAACCATATAATAGGTGCCCCGATCTCAGGGCTATATTGATCGTCGTCTTAGTATCAACCCCTGAGACCAGGGGCGGATATAGGGGGGAGCAAGGGGGCCAGGCCCGCCCTAGAATGTATTTTTGTATATATATGGTAATAAGTAATCATAAATTGCTAGGTAGCTTGGTGGTTGGCTCTTTGCATTATACACGTTTGGCCCGGGCTCGTGTCCTAGCAGCGACTATGTTTTTTTATTTTTTCCATTTTTACACATACAATACAATTCAGTCCCTATTAATGTAAAAAATAGTAGATTTTGGCCCCCCCGAAATTTTTTTCCTAGATCCGCCCCTGCCCGAGACACGGGATATATGGCAAGCTCACCCAGAACTGGAGTGAGATCGATTCCGCTGCCATTTTGTCACGCTCCAAGTAATAGACAGTCCTATAATAATCTCCACGGCTGGACCGTAACTATGTAGCCCAAAGATTATGCATGTAGGTATTTGGTAGCCAACTACTTAGTGCATATATGCCCAAGACCGTTCCTACTCACTTCTAATGTCTGATTTGGATCATCACAAAAATTGGTATTGATAGAGTTTGGATAAAATTATACTCAAATTTTATCAGTTGATCAAGAGAAAATACATTGGGGGAGAGGGTGAACACTTGAGATCTATCTAATTTAACTTTGCACTAGTCAAAGTTACTTTTCATTTATTTCTTCGGCGTCTTTATTGTCAATTGGAGAGTATGAACACATATAACCGTCTTGGCCTCTTTCGCATGATATTCATCTAAACATGCAAACTATTCGTTTCTTTGTCTGATCGCCCATACTACTCCAACATGTTCATCCAAGAATCACCCGATAGGTCTTATTTCTAGATCCTTCAGTGTTGTAGGTTGGGTGCGTGTCTACTTTTAGCCTCCGTGGGTTGAGCTTCCCTTTTTAATGATTTTGGGCTGAGTGGTCTCAGGTATCAATCATTACAGTTAAGGTTAGGCTTCAACAATTCGAAGTGTCTATATAGAAATTGTGTTGTTGATAGTGATCCTACCGTACAAAGATGACATCGTAAAGTGATTACTCTCGTGGTCAGCTGGGATACTCTTCCAATTTAAATAAATTATTGTAACTAATGCATTGGAAGTAAAGGGTTACAACCAATATGTTGGAATTCGATTTTTAATTTTGATGATTAACAAACTAGATTGGATGTTGTTATAAGTGTTTCTTGTGTTGATCGAGTACTGAAGCAGGAAAATGGTTTCATGTAAAATCATGAGCATGGTTTCGTAAGCAGCTATCAACATCTTCTTTTTACTGTAAGCTGCTAGTGGTCCTCACAGACATTAAAGACTAACCACCAACAGCTGGAGTGCTATTAAAGCGAGAGACAAGATGCCTAGAAACTATTGTCTCTCACTTCTTGGCTTCAATAATATCCGGTGGTCCTCATGGAGATTGTGACACCAGGGGTCGATGAGGGGCGGAAGTGTGCACCGGTGCTGGCGTGAGCATGGACAAGCAGCGGGTGTTGGCAGACTTCTAGAAGTAGAGGCACATGAATTAAATGAATCCACGCCCGAATACGAGAGATCCTGAGACTGTGTAGGGATGAGGCTGCACAGTTGGTATGATTTCATGATTATACAAATATCGGACTATATAATTAAGAATAACACAAATGAAATAATTTTGAGGTTGTACAGGTATGAGACTGTACAATAGAAAATAGCTTAAATGTTTTGATAGGTACCGACTATATCAACAAGGTGCACCTACCTTTTTGGTTGTACAGGTACGAGCTTAACTTGGAGCAATTCTGGGATGGGTGACCTCCTGGTAAGTTTTCTCCGGAAACATGCAAGTGAGGATAAAGCGTATAGGAAAGGTCCTGTGCTGGATGGAGCGTCTTCTGACAGATTCTAGATGGAGGGGCACATGAATGAACAGAATACACACCCGAATAGAAGAGATCCTGAGACTGTGTAGCGATAGGGCTGCACAGTTGGTGCAATTTTGTAATTATTTAGGAACTAGACCGTACAATTAAGAATAGCTCAAACGAAGCGATTTCGAGGCTGTACAGGTGTGCGACTGTACAATTGATAATAGCTTAAATGGTTTGATAGGTACTAAATATATCAACAAGGTGCACCTATCTTTTCGGTGCTCATTCCATAAGAACTTCAAAGTTAAATGTGCTTCACTTGGAGAAATTCTGGGATGAGTGACCTCCTAGATAGTTTTTCCCAAAAATTTGAAAGGATAAAGCATGTTGGAAAGATCTCGTGTTGGTTCGTAGTGACTGTCGTGAAGCAGGGACGTTACAATGGTTCGCAGATGCTAATGGAGAATATTGGTCAACTCTAGAAGTTTTGGAGCAGTTGGAAGGGAAGCCCCCTACTTAGAATCTATATAAAGGGGTGTATCTCTAAAACTTATCCCAGCTATTACACTTGTATTGACACTCTTTGTAAGAGTAGTTTTAGGTAAGACTTGGATTAGTCTTGCTAGGTACTCAGGTCTAGGAATAGACTTAAGGGTAGGTTAGAGCTGAGCCTATGAGAAATGAAAATTTATGCTAATCGATAGTGATTTTATTGATGTCAAAAATCAGTACATAAAGTTATAGTTATGCTTGAAAAAAGCTTGTTTGTAAAGGTTAAGGTTGGACCCGTAATTTATTTGGAAAAAGCTTGTATGTTATAAAGGTCAAGGTTAAACTCTTAAAACCCTAATGTATTGGAGAATTAGGAATTATAAAGGAGGGTCTTTTAGGTAGTAAATGTACTTGGAGTTGAGGAACCACTATAAATCGTTTGTGTGCTCTTTCCTTGTCTCAGTCATTTCTCTACTTTAGTTAAGGTGTGCTCTTGAATCTATGAATATCTATTTATGAAAAACCATATTGTTTTATCTAGAACCATGCAGTGATTAGTTGAAAAACTAACTCACCCCTCTTAGATTTTTCAGGGCCTTGATATTCAAACACAATGCTGTCAGTCATTAAAACACAAGAGAGAACAATGTTGATCATTGTCTGAAGGAAAACAAGAAATTAAACTAACACATGGCAGTATAGAAAGACCCCTAAAATCCTAATTGTCAACATTTGGTGAGGGTAACAGCTTTATATATATATGAGCTTTTCATGTGAGAGCTTAATTCTTATGAAGATCTTTTTAATATTGAATTTCAGCTTTTAATTTTAATTCTAAACCACAAATCCAAAAATCTTAGGTCCCAAACCCTAAAACCCTAAACCTTGTATACTAAACTCTAAACTCTAAACTCTAAATCCTAAATCCTAAACCCTAAACGTTAAATCCTAATTTCTAAAATAGCCTAAACTCTAAAACCCGAAAACCTAAACCCTACATTCTAATTCCTAAAAATATAAAACATTAATTTTTTTCAAACACAAAACAAGTAATAAATGTAAGTATCTGGTTCATGCAGTTGACAATCAAAAGCACAAAATACAACATGTATGCGCAGCGAAAATACCGGATACACATGGAGGATCCATGTGAAGGGAGCTAAACCGAATGACAATTTTTCATAACTGTAACGGTTGAGGTCTTTCACCCAACTGTAGAACCGAATCAGCAAGAGCCAGACGTAAGCCTCACCCCTCTACGGTATCCACACGAACCGCTGTAACCGGTAGAAGAATGTCTCACGATCTTCAACCCGAGCTCTCCCGAGTTGGTGTGCTAGCAACAGAAAACGGGAGCTGTGAGGTGTTTAGTTTCTTCTTTCTTTCTCAAAGAATGAAGTGGATGGTGTGTGTTTTTCCTCTCAATTTTCAGACCTCTCAAGACACTCTCAAGACTCTGAAAACTCTCAAGACAAGTGAGGAAGAGACTAATGGAGGGGAGCTAATGGCCAACAAGGTGGACCGTTAGACAATATGATTGTGTCTCCACACAAAACATGTCTCCACTAATCCATTATCACACAACTCAACACAGCACTAGTTTGGTCAGTTATTCTGACAATAATTGAACCAAAATAGCCCAAAAACGACCCTGGTCCAACCACGGTCCAACCGCGGTCCAACTATACCTTGGTTCAACGATGGTCCAACCACGGTTCAACCACCTGCTCGAATCAAAGGCTGTATGTGTGTGACCCTGTAGGCACTTGTACATTCGGCAATAATCGTAAAATCTCATTTTACAATTATAAGCAAAGAGCGGCGTCTAGCAACACATCAATGCCACCCGAACGACAAGATCAATACTGATTCCACATGCCTCGGAACATGTCATCGTCCCTTCGTCCCATTATCAAGATTAAACACGAGACATGGAATATGTCAATCTCGCATATGTTTAATCTCGGTTTCTTGATCCTCGAGTTAACCGGTAAAACGGATACCAATGATATCATATATCATTATCCGAGCATGGCCATGCATTTATGGTTCAACTCTATCAAGAAACACTCCGCTAATATACCCGTTATATGGGTTGGACGAATCCCCTCTAGATCATACGAAACCCACTACACACTCATCATACACCCAATAATTACCCTTACGTCTATCCAGTTACGGATGACTAGGAATAATACCAAAGCATATGACTCACATGTTGGGAACCTTGATGATCACAGGTCTAAGGACAATACATTATAAGAACCGCTATCGACAAAACATATAACGTTCCATGTAGCGTTCTTATGTGGGTCGGTCCAGTCCACAAGTTCTCTAACTTGTACCCGCATGTAGAATTCATATCACATATGCAATTCTCAACATACGCTAGTCTTAATTTATTATTACAACCCATCCATAATAATAATCGACTAGGGACAATTTAAGAATAAGAAATATTCTAGGGTTATAAGTATGTGCAAGCGTTTATCTCATAAACGATACTTATTGGAATAACCTTAATGCGTATACATGACTACAAATAATCATCCACGATTGGCTTTTGGGCATATTACACTAACAATAAAACAAGGGTAATTTTTTATATAATTTTTAGTTTAAATGAGTGCTAATTAATTTTTACAAGAAGTTATAAAAATTGTGTTAGTTAAGATTCATTTATTATAGCTTACCAAGTGTCCATAGGGCACTTGATGAGCGTGAAATTACACTACTTTTACAGCATGCACTGTAATCTTTTGGCCTTGCATTTAGCATAAATTCATGCATGTAGATATGCAATCACTTGCTTTTGCACCAAATCCTACTTTACTTGCCCTTGTTTTCCTTCAGGTGCATTTAGGTCCCTTTTGGAGAGGATTTTGACGATTTTGGCGCAAAACTCAAGAAGGCGCTGCTGATTGCCCAGTTCTAGTTCAATCTGTACCAGTGACAACGCCCAGACACATCCTGACAGCGGGTGTTGCATGAAGTCCTTGTTTTATATTTGGCTGGAGCTTGCGCCAAGTTTTAGGAGTCATTATTTGATACCACGTGGACTCTCCTTGGAAGGAAAGAAGAGTATGCTACTAGGTTTTGAAAAGAAGACTTCTTGACCAAGACGTAGGGTTTTAATAGAAGTTTGGTTCTCTATAAATAGAAAAGAATAAAACCCTAAGAGAAAAATTGTTTTGCCATCGACACACTCTTTCTTCTCCAGCAAAAATTTTTCTTTCAGAGCAGAAGGAAGTGGAGATTTCAACAAGAAGGAAGGTGAAGAGTTTTAGGTTTTTATTTAGCAGCATGTCGTCAACTATCCCTATTGTTGTTTTTAGTTTCTTCATGAACTAATATTTTATATCAAGGTTTATGGGATGTAGCTACAGCTTTATGTTTGGGTAATAATTCATGTCTGGTTTCTTTTATTCGTTGATCATGCCTTGATTTGTGTATGGAGAACTTAATAGTGCATGTGGCTTGATCACCCTCTTGTACATCTTAGACGTCTTAGCGAAGCACTGAACAGGAGAAGCTAGGAAATCTGATCATTCCATATACAACCTCTATCCTAAATAATGTCGAGAGAGGGTTTTAGGGTAGTTCAGGATTCAGCACCTACTGCACCCTAGGACAGGCAACACTGGCGAACAACAGGTTGTTCGGGATTAGGGTAGTTTTACAATAATAGTGAACAACTGGTTGTAAAAATTATAGGCTAGGTAACCCAACAAGATAGACGAGCTAAGTAACCGAATTCTAGATTATTATTTGAACAGCATGAGCTATAGTGAATCCCGGACAACCTAGGTTTTCTTACAACTGCATCTTTTCACCAGCCGATACTGTTACTTTACTTTCTGCTTATTTACTTTATTACCTCAGGTTATTATCATCACAATCTCAATTTTATTTGTTTATTTGTTATTTAGTCTAATCAATTGAAATTCTAAGGACAATGATGTTTACAGCAGTCCCTGTGATTCGACCTTCTGTACTACAGCACGTTGTATACTTGCAGCTAGTTTGACACGAACAACACTTGTTATCATTTCTCTATTAATTATTCTGGATGATTTTGCCACATGATAATATCCACGCATATCCAAACAAACGAAAAAAAATATCATCTGATAACTTGTAATTTACTAATCATTATTAGGCTCTCAAGACAAGGATATTTTTAAATTTCAGAAGTGTCAAGTGCATTGCTTAGTGCTCTTATCTCCTCCAAAGAATGACATGACAAAATAATAATATAAATAAATAGTTCCAACAGAAGAAGTCTAGTATGAACAATGAAGACCGATCTAACAATAGTTTCTTTTAGTTATCAAAATGATAAGATTGTATTATCTAACAATAATAATCTAAATAAATAGTTCCAAGAGATGAAGTCCAGTATGAACACAGATCTAAGTCTAAGAACACTTTTTTTAGTTACTAAATTAAAAATGAGGCTGGTTCCAGAGATATTGGTCCATCCCTTTGTTGTATTATCTAATTATAGTCGTCCATGAAGGTGGAATTAAGTCCATTGGGCCATTTGTATAATTTATCAGTAAATGTAAAAAGGTGAAAGTAAGTATAACGATTACAAAGTTCAGACCAAAAAAGTTAAACCAACACTAACTTGAAATTAGTCTGCACTTTGTCCACTAATTTCCAACCTCCCACCCGAAAGCATTCCCCCTTACAAATCAATTCAATATAAAACTACCTAATTAAAAATTTGGAAGAGTAGTTTGCCAACAAACAAAAGAAAAACCAAAAGAAATACAAATTTTCACCAAAATTTAATTTTTCTATCCTATTTATATAACATCTATATTATATTTTAAAGCCATATTTCTTTACCTACTGCAATTTCTCCGACAGTTCATTTATTTTGATTTTTTAAAAATTTCTCTTTATAAAAAAAACTTACAAGAGGCAATTTTGGTTATATAAAAATAACTATAAACAAATATAAATTCCATATGAATCATGAAGTTCTTACAGAATAATTTTAGAGACATTTTTTTGGGTACAATATTCTCCTTTTAGAATCAGAAAAAGAATATTCATGAATATCTATAAGAATGTATAAGGGAGAAAAGAGAAGAAATGGAGAATTAAAATTAGTTTTGAAAAACAATAGTGGATCATAAATTATAAGTAAAAATTATTTTAAAAAATTCTAATACAGTTAGGAGAATGTTTCAATTAAAAGTGCTATTGCAACTGAATAAAAAAAATAGATTATAAATATACCTACATATAAATACAAAAATTTGGCACAAGAAGTAACAGTAGATAACAACTCTGGTTCTAGAGAAGAAGTCTAGTATGAACATTAAACACAGATCTAACAAATTTTTTTTTTTAGCTATCAAAATGATAAGATTGCATTTTCTAACAATAGATAACAACTCTGATTCTAGATATGCTGGTCCATCATTTTTTTATATATAATTTATAGTCGTCCATCATTTTTAAATACAACTACATATGAATACAAAATTAATTTTGCACAAAAAGTAACAATAGATAACAACTGTCTGTAAGGACCCGGATTAAGATTTACTCATTCCCCTCACTCGCATCCTTACACCTTCTTCGGGTCGATTCAACATCTATAGAGTCGCCACCCAGATTTTATTTGTAAGTAACCGGGTATGCAAACAAAGAGACAAAATACGCAGCGGAAAAATCCGGAACTAATGGAGGATCCATGTGAAACAGGGTAAACCGAATAATAAAATTTTCGTACCTGGTTTGGTTGAGATCTTTCACTCAACTGATGATCCAAATCAGCAAGAACCAGACAGAAATCCGACTCCTCTACGGTATCCACACGAATCGTTGATGACTGCTAGCAACCGTCACACGATCACTAACCCGAGCACTCCCGAACCGCAGTGCCAGCTGCAGAATTTCCGAGAGCTAGAGACTAGAGAGTGTTTGATGTGTTTCTTTCTCAAGTATGAAGAGTGTGTTTTGCTATTCTGTTGAGCTCTCAAAAATCTGCTCATACTAACACTCTTTCATATATCACTTATATATGTTTTCAACGTTAGTTAATACAGAAATGGCCAACCTAATCATACATACATCTTATCAACCATGATTGTGTTTCCCATTATCTATACTTTAGTCACAATCATCAACATGATTATGTCTCCCCTAACTCAATCTTATATATCAACACATATATAAGACAAAACATCCTTTCATGCTTTTTTGGACAATAATTCAGGTTCAATAATTCTGGTAACTATTGAATCGATCAACCAAACCATGGTCTAACCACTAGCTCAATAACCTGGTCCAACCATGGTCTTACCACTAGCTCGAATCAACAGTTATAAGTGCGTGACCCTATAGGCACTAATCACGTTGGCAATAATTATAAACTCTCATTTATAATTATAAACAATGAGCGGTGTCTAGCAACACATCATTGTTACCCAAGTGACCAGATCAGTACTGATTCATTATGCCTCGGAAAAATGTCATTATCCTTTCGTCACATTATCAAGATCAAACATAAGACATGGAATATGTCATTCTCGTATATGTTTAATCTATGTGTTCTTGATCTCTGAGGTAACTGTGTAACATAGATACAAATGATATCCCCATATCACTTAATCTGAGCATGGCCATGCATTTACAGTTCAACTCTATCAAGAGGCCTAACCCCCCACAACCCTTCATCATCCCTCCGTTGGCCCCAACCTTGTACCCAAACATGCTCCTCTGCTCCCCTTGCCGTTCAACTCGCAAGAGGAGTTACAGGAAGCAGTGGTGTGCAAACTAGTTTTCATCAACCATGTATGCTCTGTGTTTAGACAATGGAAGGAGGGGGATGCGGCCTTTAATCGTCTTTGTTGGGTATTGATGAAGGGGATCTAACCGTGTTTTTGGTCGAAGGATTTATTTAGTGCGATTTCCGCAAATTTTGGCACGATGGTTGATTGGAGCTCTGAATCCATGTCTATGGATCGCTTTGATGTTGCAGAAGTCCTTGTTCTTACCACCTCAAAGCGTCTCATTAACTGTGTACTCTTAGTCTTTGTGGGAGATCACGCTTTTGATGTTGGCGTCGTTGAGTCTCAATATGACCCCCTTGACTGGGAGTGGTCATCGGTGCAATCTCCGACACAGCCTCCTCGCTCCGACCCTCACACCAGTGGGCCCACTCTCTCGCCTACCAAACAACTCAGTAAAGCAATCTCTTCTCCCAACAACTCGCACAAATCAAACCAAAATGCCGCCTCGACCTCTGACAATATCTTCAATCTGCGCCCCATTATCGAGAGGCATGGCGAGTCTGTAAAGACCACCTTCCAAAACCCACTCACACTTTCTCCTATACTAACCCGATCCGAGCTGTCAGAAAACCATGTATCTGTGGACTCGCACATGATACCCTATGATCCTAATCACACCAATCCAACCAAATATTCACCCAACCCAGTGCCCCCCTCAAGCCCAGCCTAACTTTCTATTTCAAGCCCAGTCATTGTACCATTATCAGTGGCCCTTACTTTCGAGCACACCCCTAACCTTCACATCCCTCAACCTCTGGTCCCCTCTCTAAACAAGCCCTCTGCCTCGTATTCTCCCTTCATCAACCCCACTCCACCCCCATCCAAATCCCAGATTTTGAAGCTTCATCAAGCAGCCTAAGGTCATATCAATTATCCTCTTCCATACGGTGCGACCAATGGGAACCCCCAACCTATGCCGAGGATTCATCTTCTCTTCAGGGTTTGGTGGAGAGAAAAGTCTTGGCAGTCCTAAAAAGCATGGGGCTGCAGTAGAACCCAAACAAGGCAAAGGCTTTTCTGAAAAAAGAGCAGATTCCCCTAAAAAAATGGCAGCATTATAACCACTACAGATAGCAGGATGTCGGTGACTGATTCAGACATTGCTAAGGTGAATAAGCGTGTTGAGGGCGACACTAAAATCAGTGAGTCCACTCCTGTCTCCTTCAATTCTTACGAAGTGAATGAAACCAAAAGAATTGGTGATGTAATTGGCTGGGATACGTCGGCCAATTTAATGTAATACAATTGACTCCTGATTGCAAATGTTTGACGATCTATGCATAATGAAGTTGTCCTTCACGGCTCCTTGGTTGATCCTCGGCGACTTCAATGAAACGCTTAATGCTTCTGATCGAAAAAGTGGGAGATTGTGCCGCCGCGGTACTGAAGCCTTAAAAAAATTTATCCAAAGGCTGAATCTTATTGAGTTCGCCCTTAAGGGGCATTTATATACTTGGGGGAATTACCGAGTTGCTAGCCAGTTTGATAGAGTCTTTGCTGATGGTGATTGGCCCATCTTTTTTCTGCATTTGTCCCTTACTGCTGGTAGTAAACAAAACTCGGACCACTGCCCCTTGTTGCTCTCCCAGGAATCCGTGGATTGGGGATTCAAACCGTTCAGATTCTTAGCAGCTTGGTGGGATCTTCCTAGGTTCTATGATCGTATCAAAGAAATGTCGGCTGAGGCAGGTCGTGAATTTCCAAATCAGTTCAGTATACTAAAGAAACTAGGAGCTTTGAGGTGCATCCTTGCTAGTTGGAATCGAGAGGTTTTCGGGAATGTGAACGCCATTCTTCTTTCAATTCAAGAGGAGCTGGATCGTTTTGACAAAGTTTCAGGGACCCGTGACCTTTCCCAATCCGAACTTGCCTCCATTAATGATCTCAAATCTGAACTTGAGATCAAATACAAACAATTAGAGGCAATTTGGCGGCAGAAGGCAAGAATAAAATGGTGCAAACTCGGGGACAGGAATTCACGTTTCTTTCACATGTCAGCATGGATAAAGGGCTCTAAAAATCGAATCAGCCACATCAGGTCCAACAATGATCTGATTACTGACCTGAATAAAGGAGGAGACCAAGAATTACTTTGCCAAGCTCTATTCTTCTTGCAACTATGCTAGACCTTCCCTCAGCTCAACCACCTTTGCAAGACTCGATCCCTCTCTTGCACGTGATCTGGAAAAGCCTTTCTCAATGGAGGAAGTCAAGAATGCTGTTTGGAGTTGTGATAGCTCCAAGGCCCCGAGCCCCGACGGGTTTGGCTTCTCCTTCTATAAGAACTGTTGGGAACTAATTAAATAC
This sequence comes from Turnera subulata, assembly GCA_028386065.3. Lineage (NCBI taxonomy): Eukaryota > Viridiplantae > Streptophyta > Magnoliopsida > Malpighiales > Passifloraceae > Turnera > Turnera subulata. Next base: position 45,698 of record JAKUCV010002101.1, on the reverse strand, counting down.
AAAGTTTTTGACATGGTTTGTCAGTTCTTTGCTTCTGCCAGGTCACCTAAAGGTTCTAATTAAGCATATATCACACTTATCGCCAAAAAATTCGGGGCTGACTCCTTGGACGATTTCAGGCCCATCACGCGTGTGCATGGATTATACAAAATCATCTCAAAACTTCTGGCATCGAGGTTGAAATCTGTCTTACCAAATTTGATCAGTAGTCAACAATCGGCTTTTATTAAAGGAAGAAGTATTAAGGACTTTGCTTTCGTTGCTAATGAAGTATTCCTTAAGAAAAGAGAAGCGCAAAGCCATTATCTGGAAGCTTGACTTCCAAAAGGCTTTCGATTCGGTTGATTGGGGCTACTTGTCTCAGGTTTTCAAGGCCATGGGATTTGGATTATTATGGAGGAGATGGATTGATGAATGCATTTCCTCATAAAAAGTGGCGCTCTTGGTTAATGGCTCTCCTTCCGAGGAATTCACAATGAGGAGGGGTCTCAAACAGGGAGACCCACTCTCTCCATTTTTGTTCATATTAGCGGCAGAGGGGTTGTCGCGTATTCTATCTAGGGCAAGCTCCCTGAATCTGATTCAAGAGGTACCCGTTCATGGCATTAATATATCCATCCTACAGTTTGCAGACGACACCATACTCTTCTCACCTGCAGATGTCTCATCATTGCTGAACCATAAACGATGTTTGAGAATCTTTGAGGCACTTTAGGGTCTAAGTATTAATTTTTTCAAGAGCAGCATTATCGGGATTGGACTGCCTACTACTCGTGTTCAAGAATATGCTAATATGTTGCACAGCCGCATAGAGCGTTTCCCGTTCTAATACCTTGGTTATCCACTCGGGCCAATATGAGACGTGTTGAGGCATGGAAACCCGTTCTGGATAAATTCTCTACCAAGCTCAAGGCATGGAAAGGCAAGCACCTCTCCCTTGGCGGTCGGGTCACACTTATCAAATCCGTCCATAGTGGACTCTCCATTTACTTCATGTCCTTATTCCGTCTACCGGTGGTTGTGGCCAAAAGAATTATTAAGATCCAGCAGTGTTTTTTCTGGAACGGTCTCAACGAGTCTAGAAAGGTGTGTCTTTTGGCGTGGAAATCTTTCTCCATCCCCAAAGAATCTGGTGGCATGGGCATTGTAGACATTCATGTCATGAATCAATGACTACTCTTCAAATGGCTTTTGAATTACACTAAGCCAGGAAGGGAAGTTTGAAAAAGCCTTACTAAATATAAATGCACCGCAGATACTTCAGATTTATTCCCATCTTTTGCCCCTTCAAAGGTTTCAGCTCAACGAAGTGATAACACTCATTTTAGGGATGCCTTCGATCACTTTGGAGTGTCTCTACGATCCGGCTCTCGCATCGAATTTGGCAACGGCGAGAGAATTCGGTTTTGGGAAGATGATTGGTCGGGTGAGGGTCCCCTGAAATTGTTATTCCCGCAGATGTATTCAAATGCTCTTTCTAAAGAGCGCTCCATGTGTGAATTCCTTAAGACCACCACCTCACTACCTCTCTGGCTATCCTCTTGGCGCAGACCACTGCGAGATTGGAAAAATGACGATATTGCGAGAGTTAAATTATTGACTTCTAATGTGTCCCTCCAGCCAAACCGAATGGATTCAATGACTTGGCTTGACAATCAAGATGGGAATTACTCAGTATCCTCCGGAAGGAACTTTTTATATTCTCACGGGGGGTTTTCACGCACCAAGCCTCTCATTTGGCTCACCCTGACACCCTTCAAAATCGAATGTTGGCTTTGGTTGGCCATCAACAACACAATTCCTACGAAAGAAGTCCTGCGGCATCGAGGTATTATCCCCTAGGCAAATTCTATTTGTACCTTTTGTAAGAAACAGCTTGAATGTAGGGGCCACCTTCTTCTCCTCTGTCCGTTCGCTTGGAATGTTTGGGGTAATCTTTGGGGATGGTGGGGTATCCAATGGGTTATGCCCGCAACTCTCAGTGATTTTCTGCTTCAATGGTCTTTTGCTTCTCCTTTCAACTATAGTAGACCTTTCTGGACTGCAATTGCATACGCGACTCTTTGGTCCTTTTGGCTAGAAAGGAATAGCAGAGTCTTCAATAACTCTGACTCTGATAAGGACAGAATTGTAGATCTTGCTTTGGTGAATGTTACCTCTTGGATCAAGTCCTCTCAGTGCTTCTTCCCAAACAGTGCTTCCTGCGTAATTGCAAATGCTGATACAATAAATTTGTGTAAGGCCCCTCGTCGCAATCTAATGATGCTTGCACCACCAAACTGATTGGTCTCTGTTCGAATTTTTAATGTGTTATTCTGTGTCTTTTCCTATGTAGTTTCTTCCTGTTTCTGCGATCATTGTGGGTCTGTATCGAGCTTCTGCTACATTCTTATGAAGCTTTGTACATTTGTTCATATTGAATAAAATAATCGTTAGCATCAAAAAAAAAAAAACCCCCACTACACAGTATATCATGTACCCAACAATTACTCTAAGGTTTACTCAGTTATGAGTAACTAAGAGTAATGTCAAAGTACACGACTCATATGTTGGGAACCTTGATGATCTCATGTCTAAGGATAGTACATATAAGAACCACTAATGACAACATATATATAACAGTCCATGTAGTGTTATTATGTCGGGTCAGTCGAGACCACAAGTTCTCTAACTTGTACCCGTATGTAGAATTCATATCTCATATAATTCTCAACATACGCTAGTCTTAATTTATGATTATAACCCATCCATAAAAATAATCGACTAGGAACAATTCAAGAATATAAAATATTCTTAGGTTATAAATATGTGCAAGCATTTATCACATATAAACATATTTATTGGAATAAAACCATAATAAATATACATGACTATATAATCATCCATTGATTGGCTTTTTGGCATTACACTAACAATCTCCCACTTGAACTAAAGCCAAACATCCATATATCTAATACCAATGGATCTAGCATGACCATCATGCTTCTGTTGTGTGAGCGGCTTAGTTAAAGGATCTGCTACATTGTTCTCAGAAGGAACCTTGCACAGCCTCACATCGCCTCTGCCAATGATCTCTCTAATAAGATGGTAGCGTCGGAGTATATGCTTGGATCTTTGGTGGTATCTAGGTTCTTAAGCTTGTGCGATTGTTCCATTGTTGTCACAATAGAGTTCAATCGGACAGTCAATGCTCGGAACCACGCCAAGTTCACTTACGAACTTCTTAATCCAAACAGCCTCTTTCGCTGCATCAGAGGCAGCTATATATTCAGCCTCAGTGGTAGAATCGGTAACTGTTTCTTGCTTTGAACTCTTCCAGCAAACAGCACCACCTCCAAGACAAAACACATATCTTGATTGCGATCTAAAGTGATCCCTGTAAGTGTGGACGCTAGCATCTTTGCAACCCTTTACTACAAGCTCATCAATGCTTCCGTATACAAGGAATGCATCCTTAGTTCTTCTCAAGTACTTAAGGATGTTCTTAACCGCTGTCCAGTGACCTTCACCAGGATCAGATTGATATCTGCTTGTGACACTTAATGCATATGTGACTTCTGGTCGAGTACATAGCATGGCATACATGATAGATCCTATTGCTGACGCATAAGGAATCTTACTCATTTGCTCTCTCTCCTTAGATGTACTAGGATATTGATTCTTTGAGAGAGTTATGCCATGAGACATGGGCAAGAAACCTTTCTTGGAATCTTGCATGCTAAACTTTTTAAGCACATTATCAATATATGTACTCTGACTTAGGCCAAGAAGCCTTTTGGATCTATCTCTATAGATCTTTATACCTAGCACGTAGGATGCTTCTCCTAAGTCCTTCATTGAGAAGTTCTTTCCTAACCAAGTCTTTATAGACTATAGTGTTGGAATATCATTCCCAATGAGTAGAATGTCGTTAACATACAACAACAAGAAAACGATAGTGCTCCCACTAACCTTCTTGTAAACACATGGCTCATCTTCATTTTTAATCAAACCAAATTGTTTGATTAGTTCATCAAAACGAAGATTCCAACTCCTAGAAGCTTGCTTTAATCCATAAATGGATCTTTGCAATTTGCATACCTTATAAGCATTCTCTGGAGTGACAAAACCTTCAGGTTGTGTCATGTTCACATCCTCTAAAAGATTTCCATTATGGAAAGCGATTTTGACATACATCTGCCATATCTCACAATCATGGTATGCAGCTATAGCCAATAGAATTAGGATGGATTTAACCTTGGCAACTGGCGAAAAAGTTTCATAATAGTGAATACCATGAACTTGTTTGAAACCTTTAGCAACCAATCACCCTTTAAAGGTAATCACATTACCATCCATGTCGGTCTTCTTCTTATAGACCCACTTGCATCCAATGGGTTTTACCCCTTCAGGTGGATCAACCAAGGTCCATACCTTATTTTCATATATGGATTCCATCTCAGAATTCATGGCTTCTAGCCACTTCTTGGAGTCTGGACCCGTAATTGCCTGCTGATAGGAAGTGGGCTCATCTTCATCCATGAGCATCACGTCTCCAGTATGAGTAAAAAGAAATTCATATCTCTCAGGCTCATACCGAGTCCTATCAGACCTATGTGGTCCATGTGTTACAGGTAAAGGATTTTCACCCACAACATCTTGCGGTTCCTGTCCTTGTTCCATCTCATCCTCTATAGCTTCTTGTTGTACTCGAACTTCTTCGAGTTCTATTTTTCTCCCACTGATCTCTCTAGAAATAAATTCTCTTTCTAGAAAAATATCAGTACAAGCAATAAACACTTTTTGCTCTGAGGGATTATAGAAATAATATCCTTTAGTTTCTTTAGGATATCCAACAAAAAGGCACTTGTCAGATTTAGGGCCGAGTTTATCTGATGCTTGACGTCTTACGTAAGCCTCACAACCCCAAATCTTCATAAAAGACAAATTGGGACGTTTCCCAGTCCACATCTCATGTGGAGTCTTTTCAACCGATTTAGATGTAACGTGATTAAGTGTAAAGGCAGCAGTCAATAAAGCATGACCCCAAAATGAAGAAAGAAGGTCAGCTTGACTCATCATAGAATGAACCATGTCTAATAGAGTTTGATTTCTCCTTTCAGATACACCATTCCATTGAGGTGTACCTGGTGGAGTAAGTTGTGATACTATACCACATTTCTTTAGATGATCAAGAAATTCTCGGTCTAAGTATTCACCTCCTCGATCAGATCGAAACATTTTAATACTCTTACCAAGTTGATTTTGTACTTTATTCTTGAATTCTTTGAACTTCTCAAAGGATTTTGACTTGTGCTTCATAAGATACACATAGCCATATCTACTATAATCATCAGTAAATGTAATGAAGTACTAAAAGTCTCCTCTAGCCTGTGTTGATATAGGCCCACATACATTAGAATGTATAAGGCCTAACAAGTCTGAAACCCTTTCATCTTTACCGGCAAAAGGAGCCTTCGTCATTTTGCCCAATAAACATGACTCACATGTCTCATATGATTCAAAATCAAATGAGTCTAAAAGCCCATCCTTATGGAGTTTAGAAATACGAGTCTCGTTTATATGGCCGAAACAACAATGCCAGATAAAGGTCGTATTAGAATCGTTTAATTTAACCTTCTTCGAATTAATGTTATAGACTGGGGTTTCTCGGTTTAGAACGTACAAACCATTGCTTAAATATGCACCACCATAACAAATATCATTCAAATAAATAGAACAACAGCTGTTCTTTATTACGAATGAAAAACCCTTCTTGTCCAGGCAAGAGAAAGAAATTAAATTCCTGCTTATAGTAGGTACATAATAACAAACATCAAGTTCCAAAACCAAACCACTCGGTAAAGACAGATAATAAGTCCTTACGGCTAATGCAGCAACTCTTGCTCCATTTCCAACACGCAGGTCTACTTCACCCTTTGCTAATCTTCTACTCTTTCTCAGATCCTACACATTTACACAAATGTGAGAACCACATCCGGTATCTAATACCCATGATTCAGAGATAGAAATATTAGCTTCTATAACAAGAATACCTGAAGCGGAAGTCTTACTTCCCTTCTGTTTCTTCATCTCCTCAAGGTAAATAGGGCGGTTACGCTTCCAAACGGCCAGGTTTCTTGCAATGGAAACATTTTTCTTCCTTTGCAATACCACCTTTGGGTTTCAGCACATGTGAACAAGAAGATGAACATGAACCAAACTTTTTGGCACATTTTTCTTCTTGCTAAACATGGCTTTTCCCTTTCCTTTGCCATTTCCAACCATCAAAATGCTGTTGGATTTATTAGCCTTCGTCTGTTACTCAACTGTTCCCAACATGTTAAGCAACTCAGACAAAGATTTGTCAAGAAGATTCATGTTGAAATTCATGACAAATTGGCTATAACTATCCGGCAACGATTGCAGGACTAGAACAACAGCCAACTCTCTTTGAAAGGAAAACCCACCCCTCAAGGCTCTCAATGTATCCAATCATTTTGGGCACATGAGGTCTTACAGGTGATGACTCAGCCATCTTGCATTGGAATAATGCCTTTGAGGTCTCATACCTCTCATGCTTGGCTTGCTCTTCAAAGAGCATTTTCAGGTGTTCGATCATATCGAAAGCACCCAAGTTCTCATGTTGCTTCTGAAGCTCAGAGTCCATGGCGATAAGCATAAGGCAAGCAACATCCAATGCTTCTTCAACATGCTTCTTGTAAGCATCCTTTTCTGCCCTAGGAGCATTAAGTGCCGGTTCATCAGTAACAGGTCCTTCAAGGACATACAATTTCTTTTCTTGCTTCAAGGACATACAATTTCTTTTCTTGCTAGAGGACAATTTCTTCTCAAGGACTGATCGCAGTGACATAGTACTTGTGTTTTGTGACTTGATAATTCTACAATGATAAATTCACACAAATCAAAGTCATGTATACAATCATTTAACAAGGAATTTTATGAAATGATACTCCCACTATACAAATCAAGATGATAATGAGTGGGCCAAGATCCATATTTCACTACAAGAAAAGTTAGCTTTGGCTAATTGCTTATATCATAGTTATTTCGGTAGACAACTCTTTGTCAATTACATCTCATGTAACTCTTGGATAGTTGAGTGAACAACTCTTGTTCTTGTCTATCTCATAGACTTATCTTAACTCTTTGGCTTTAAGTCCCTAATCCTATTGAGATGACTTAGTTAAGTTCAACCCACAATAAGAAATTTGGATATTATAATTATCCCATCGCACCTTGCTACGATATACATTGGCACTTTACTTTGGCAAACCTACCAAGTGTTGATCTAAGCATAGATGAGTGCTTATCAATGGAAAGCAACACATGAGGAACTTAATATTTACATCAACAATTGTTTCCATACATAACAATTATGCTATCGCATCTTGCTAGGATAAACATTGGCACTTTGTTTTGGCAAACCTACCAAGTGTTGATATAAGCAAAGAAGAGTGCTCATTCCATACATAGCTTGCATGTGATCATATATCGCGTATACAATCATTTATAATCAACACACCAAGCTATGTGACATGATTATAATAGGATAGGCATGTTAACAAGCAATCTACATGTTGTTCATATATCATTAAGAACATAAGAACATGTTATCTAGCATGCAGAACATCGAACTAATTGGCAAAGCCCTCAGGACATCGATGTTTACACTTAAACATCGATGTTTGAAGTTGGAGAATCCTCAGAACATCGATGTTGACACTTAAACATCGATGTTTGAAGTTTCTGAATTCCAGAACATCGATGTTGACACTTAAACATCGATGTTTGCAGTTTTTGGAACTCCAAATAAGTGGCCGAATGCTTAGAACATCGATGTTTGCATCTTAAACATCGATGTTTGAACAGCAAACATCAATGTTTGCACAGTGTTTTTGCAAAAATATATTGAAATGCAATTGGTCAAGAGAACATCGATGTTTGAACATAAACATCGATGTTTGAACCCCTCGGCGGACTATCGACCAAAGAGAACATCGATGTTTAACCATTAAACATCGATGTTTTGACCTTTCGGCTGATAATCAACAAAGGAGAACATCGATGTTTACCATTAAACATCGATGTTTGGTCCACTCGGCCGAAGAGAACATCGATGTATTGATGTTATGCCCCTATGTCGAACTCGTTTGACTTTCTGCCAGAAGTACAAATTGATTGCTATCATATACCAATCAAGTACTTATTGTCAAACACCTTTGATAGAACCAACTTCAACATATCACATATATGAGAATCATAATGATCTATTTTAGGCATACTATCAACATAAGCATAATAAACTATGATCAATTTATGTTGCTTATACAATCATGATCAAGCCATATCACAGATAGCATATCATACATATAAACAACTTATTCGGTTTAGTGTTTCACAAGAGGCTCCGCTACTACTGTAAGTAACTGGGTATGCAAACAAAGAGACAAAATACGCAGCGGAAAAAACCCGGAACTAATGGAGGATCCATGTGAGACAGGATAAACTGAATAACATGATTTTCGTACCTGGTTTGGTTGAGATATTTCACTCAACTGATGATCCAAATCAACAAGAACCGGACAGAAATCCGACTCCTCTATGGTATCCACACGAACCATTGATGACTGCTAGTAACCGTCACACGATCACTAACCCGAGCACTCCCGAACCGTAGTGCTAGCTGCAGAATTTCCGAGAGCTAGAGACCATAGAGTGTTTGATGTGTTATGAAGAGTGTGTTTTGCTATTGTGTTGAGCTCTAAAAAATCTGCTCATACTAACTCTCTTTCATATATCACTTATATATGTTTTCAATGTTAGTCAATATAGAAATGGACAACCTAATCATACATACATCTTATCATGCATGATTGTGTTTTCCATTATCTATACTTTAGTCACAATCATCAACATGATTATGTCTCCACTAACTCAATCATATATATCAACATATATATAAGACAACACATCCTTTCATGCTTTTTGGGACAACAATTCAGGTTCAATAATTCCGGTAACTATTGAACCGATCAATCCAAACGGGCCGGTCCAACCATAGTCCAACTATGGTCTAACCACTAGCTGAATAACCTGGTCCAACCATAGTCTAACCACTGGCTCGAATCAATAGTTCTAAGTGTGTGACCCTATAGGCACTAATCACGTTGGCAATAATTATAAGCTCTCATTTATAATTATAAACAATGAGCGGTGTCTAGCGACACATCATTATTGCCCAAGTGACCAGATCAGTACTGATTCATTATGCCTCGAAAAAATGTCATTACCTTTTCGTCACATTATCAAGATCAAATACAAGACTTGGAATATGTCATTCTCGTATATGTTTAATCTAAGTTTTCTTGATCTCTGAGTTAACTGTGTTAAACAGATACAAATGATATCCCCATATCACTTAATCTGAGCATGGCCATGCATTTACAGTTCAACTCTATCAAGAGGCCCAACTGATAATATTCCCGTTATAAGGGTTGGACGAATTCCATCTTGATCATACAAAACCCACTACACATTATATCATGTACCCAACAATTACTCTAAGGTTCACTCAGTTACTAGTAACTAAGAGTAATGTCAAAGTACACGACTCATATGTTGGGAACCTTGATGATCTTAGGTCTAAGGATAGTACATATAAGAACCACTAATGACAATATATATATAACAGTCCATGTAGTTTTCTTATGTCGAGTCAGTCCAGACCACAAGTTCTCTAACTTGTACCCGTATGTAGAATTCATATCTCATATAATTCTCAAAATACGCTAGTCTTAATTTATTATTACAACCCATCCATAATAATAATCGACTAGGAACAATTCAAGAATATAAAATATTCTTAGTTTATAAATATGTGCAAGCATTTATCACTGATAAACATATTTGTTTGAATAAAACCTTAAGAAATATGCATGACTATATAATCATCCAATGATTGGCTTTTGGGCATTACACTAACATTATTAAGGGCAAAGTCTTGGAAAAACCTGACATCCGATACCCAAGGCAACCGATTAGCGAACCATAGATGCTAGACCCGGGTGTTCATCACAGATGGGAAGTTGTTAGGCACCCGTCCGTGTTGGGGCGAAATCATGTGCAATTGAAGATCCCTGCATGTCTCATGTACAAACACACAAAACAAAAACAAAACAGGAACAAAAACAAAACAAGATAGATAATAAACACATAATTGAGCTTGCGTTTCAAACCACTAGAAACTCCCTACGTACCCCCTATCATGGGTTCAAAGCTCACGTAGTTTTTACATGGCATCACACAACTAATGCAGCAACATTACTATAACACCAGCACTACTGCAACAATATCGACATCAAGGTCATAACATCGATCATCACAATCACCACATCAACATTACAATAATATCGCATCGACTCATCACAATGCTCCTTAATGCGACATCCCCATAATACCGGCATTATAACAGCAAGATCGACAACACAGCTTCAATACCAACATCACAACAGCAACATCAATATCACAGCAACATTACAGCACCAGCACAAAACACAAAACACACACAACAAATTTAGCTTGCATCTCTACTTCTCGAGACTACCTACGTACCTGCGTCACGGGATCAAAGCCACAAATTTAGCTTGCATCTCTACATCTTGAGACCTTTCCTACTCACTTTTGGTGCGTGATTTCTGTCATTACAAAATTGGTATTGATATAGTTTGGATAAAATTATACTCAAATTTTATTAATTGATCAAGAGAAAATACATTGGGAGAGACGACGAACACTAAGAGAAAATACATTGGGCTCCACTCGTTTAGTTTCGAGTATTTAACAGACAAGCTCAGGCTCGGCTCGTTTACTTAACGAGCTATTATCGAGCGAATCTGGACGGCACAGTAAGTTTTGGTTAAACTTGGTTTTTCTTTGAAATCAAAGAACCGCATAATGCAACAACAGAAGTTCACTGCTCTCGTTTAAAGTGATGGCTAATAGTTCCATTAGGTTTTTCTTTCAGCAAATTGAAGGACGTGAAATCAAAGTAAACATAAGAGTGAAACCCTTGCAACTTATCGATTTGTCTTTGTTCCAAAAAGAGGAATCCCAATTTGTTGACAGCACTTACAAAGTCTATGTGGGAAATCTTGCTAAAACAGTGACTACAGATATTATATAATTTAGAATATCAAAAAATAATAAATATTATTAACAATAATTGATTTATAAATCTCTATCTATTACTAAAATTAATTCTAAAAAATTCATATATGTTTGTCTAGATTATTAAGAAAAATATTTATTTACGTTACATATAATTTTTTCACAAAAAAATAATTAATATATAACCCTTTATTTATATTTTCTCAATAAAAATCATGAATTGTGAAGGACAATAATTATTAATAAATAATAGAACTATAAAGGAGAACTGCTGAAGAGTTAGCGAAAACTGCAGACATGAATAACATCACAACAAAAGAATGATCATAGAGAAGAATAATTATAAGAACTCACGATATATATTTTTTCTATAATTTATTATCAATAAGAAGTATTGAGAAGAAAAATTGATTTATAAATTCCTATTCTAATACAAAAATCAATTCTAAACAATATGTATCTAATTTATTCAAAATATATAAAAAAATCATTGTCTAAATTATATATAAGTTCTTCTCAAGTTAATGATTAATGTATAAGTATTTATTTATATTTTCTCAAAAGCTACCAAGAATTACAAATAATAATAATAGAAATATGTAGAAGAACATTTGGAGAGTCAGCGAAAGCACGAACAAGAGCAACATCTACGAAAAAAATAATCATAGAGAGGAATAATCACAAGAACTTATGACAACTATAAAAAAACGAAGAATAGTTGAATAGTTAACAAAAACTACCAACAACAACAACAACGGCTATAAAAAGAATAATAACAAAAAATAATAACATGTTTAATAATGACCTTAATTGGTAATATAATTTGATAATCAAAATTATATAATTAAGAATATAAAAGGATTAAAAAATATTATTCACAATAATCAATTTATGAATTCTTATTCTATTCCAAAAACTAATTCTAAACAATTTCGTTTATATACGTCCTTCTCAAGAAAATGATTGATGTATAAATTTATATTTATATTTTTACAATAACTACCAATCACTAAGAAGAATAATAATTACTGGAAAATAATAAAACTATAGAGAAGAACAACTATAGATTCTGCGAAAAACTAGAACAATGTCTTTCAAAAAGAATAATCATGGAGAAGAATAGTCACATGGTCTCATGGCAGATGTGTCTGTAATTTATTATCAATAAAAACTACGGTAAACAAAAATCGAAGAACAGTTGAATTGATAGCGAAAACTAGAAACAAGAACAATGCTTACGAAAAAAGATAATAATAGAAAATAATATTATATAACTTACTAATCCCCTTCATTGAAAATATAATTTAATAATAAAAATTATATAATTTAGAATATCAAAGGATTACCAGATATCATTAACAATAATCGATTTATGAATTCCTATTCTAATACAAAAACTAAAACTAATTCTAAATAATTCGTTAGTCTAGATTATGATAAAAAAAAATTTTTGTGTACATTATATATAAGTCATTCTAAAGATAATGATTAATATATAAGCATGTATTCATATTTCTCAATAACAAAAGTTTACGAAGAGTAATAATTATTAGAAATAATAGAACTATGTGGAGAAGAGCCAAAAAATCAGCAAAAATTATGAAAAAAATGGCTTTTCCCCAAGAGAACAATCATGAAGAAGAATAATCACAGGATTTCATGACATATATGTTTGTAATTTATTACAAAAAAGTACTATGAAGAAGAAGAGTCGAGCAGTCAATGAAAACTACGAAAGAACAATGACTACGAAAAAGAAAAATAACATAAAAGAATTATCATAGGAATTCATGACTATCTATTTATAGTCTATTGTCAGAAAAGAAGAACTATAACGAAGAAAAATTGAGGTACAGTTTAATAATTAATGTAAACTACCAAAAAGAACAACGACCACAAAAACAAATAATAATAAAAAATAATAATATAATTTAATAATTAAAATTATTTAATTTAGAATATCAATAGACAAATATCATTAACAATAATAATCGATTTATTAATTCTTATTTAACTGCATAAATTAATTTTAGATAGTGCATTTGTTTATATTTTATCAACAACTACAAAAAAAAATATGAAGAAGTACCGCTGAAAAGAATTAACACACATGGTAAACAACGTTGAAAAGGTAAGACGTCTTTGGGGCCTAGCTAATTTTTTGCAATACAGCTACATATGAGTACAAAATTAATGTCGCACAAGAAGTAACAGTAGATAACAACTCTGGTTAATTGGTTCCAAAGAAGAAGAAGTGTAGCTAGTATGAACATTGAACACAGATATAACAACAATTTTTATTTTTAGTTATGAAAAAGGTGAGATCTTTAATTATGGGAGGCGGTTGGGTACTGGGAATGCGTTCATACGTTGCCAAAAAAACAGAAACAAACAGTCGTTTCTGTGTTGGCGGCTATATAAAGGAGGGGTGGGCGAGAGGTTGGGTTGTCATCAGAAACACAACAACAGAGTGGTGCAAATTAAAGATACATATATATCCGATCCTGTCTCTCCAGAGAATTTGAGTGATTGAAAATGCCAGAGACTACTGAAGCCCCTCCAAAAGCCACTCAACCCACTGATCAAACCACTCATGCCACTGTTTCGGTGAAAATCCTTAAGGCACCCTTTCCATCCGCTAAAGTTTGGGGATGGATCTCGAGAGCGAAACCATTGAATAAGGGAGAGGGTGAATTGGTGCTGCTTGACATCAAAGAGGAAGAGCCAAAGGAAGTCAATACAGGGGAAGACCTCACTCTCCAAAATTACCAATTCTCCTTCCCATTGAAAGAAGCCCTCCCCATCACCGTTTTCCTGCAGCACTCCCCTCCCTCATCTCCTACTGAAGAAATCATCGCTGCTGGCGCTGTCGTGTTCGATGCTCGAAACCAAGCAACAGTAACCAGCAACATTGAGGCCTACAAATGCGTGGTCCAAGTCAAGGTCATTTGGGACTACAGCCATTAAACTAAACTACTGTTTCGTCTGTGTTGTGTCAAAATAAATGAGTCAGTCATCATATATATTCATATATGATGATCGATGTCGTCTCGTCTGTGTCGTCGTCAAAATAAATAAGTCATCTCACATATGCATATATGCATGATGACGTCTGGAATAAGCTGCCTGGGATCTAAATAAATAATCAAGAGCCAGTACTGTCTGCTCTTTGTACCTCTTTCTTCCTTCAATAATATCATAGCTAGCTTATATCCCTGCATGCATGCATGCATTTGATTTGCGTGGTCTACCAAGCTCGCTATGAGACGCTGATATCTAAATAAGGGCGACCCATTAATATATAATCACATATCTTAGAATCTCATATATCACATGCTCTTGGAAAATATATCACAGTCCAGTTGGTTTAAAGCAGAACCTTCTTAACTAGCTATTCAGAATGGGTATTCTACACAAATACAATAAATGCTAATAACTTTATAGTGGATATCAAATTATTATTGTTATTTGTGACAGAGATTGAATATTTTACACATTTGTACAATATTAACTAAAAAATCTAAATCTTAGTAAGTAATGATTTGTCTTTACAATCATGATTCAGGGTATAATTTTCTAATTCTTTTATTTTACATTGTAATTTTTTTGTTTAATTAAATTTCCTTATATATATATTGCTAAATTTGGTACTATAAATGATCTATAACCTAATTATGATGCAAAAAGAGATGATTGGAAATAATAACTGGGGGACACTTTAATGTCTGAAGTTGAAGAAGTTGTATAACCTAATTATACATGTTTGGCCCGGGCTCGAGTCCTAGCAACGACTATGTTTTTTTTATTTTTTCCATTTTTACACATACAATACAATTCGGTCCCTATTAATGTAAAAAATATTAGATTTTGGCCCCCCCCCAAAGTTTTTTTCCTAGATCCGCCCCTGCCCGAGACACAGGATATATGGCAAGCTCACCCAGAACTGGAGTGAGATCGATTCCGCTGCCATTTTGTCACGCTCCAAGTAATAGACAGTCCTATAATAATCTCCACGGTTGGACCGTAACTATGTAGCCCAAAGATTATGCATGTGGGTATTTGGTAGCCAACTACTTAGTGCATATATGCCCAAGGCCGTTCCTACTCACTTCCAATGTCTGATTTGGATCATCACAAAAATTGGTATTGATAGAGTTTGGATAAAATTATACTCAAATTTTATCAGTTGATCAAGAGAAAATACATTGGGGGAGAGGGTGAACACTTGAGATCTATCTAATTTAACTTTGCACTAGTCAAAGTTACTTTTCATTTATTTCTTCGGCGTTTTTATTGTCAATTGGAGAGTATGAACACATATAACCGTCTTGGCCTCTTTCGCATGATATTCATCTAAACATGCAAACTATTCGTTTCTTTGTCTGATCGCCCATACTACTCCAACATGTTCATCCAAGAATCACCCGATAGGTCTTATTTCTAGATCCTTCAGTGTTGTAGGTTGGGTGCGTGTCTACTTTTAGGCTCCGTGGGTTGAGCTTCCCTTTTTAATGATTTTGGGCTGAGTGGTCTCAGGTATCAATCATTACAGTTAAGGTTAGGCTTCAACGATTCAAAGTGTCTATATAGAAATTGTGCTGTTGATAGTGATCCTACCGTACAAAGATGATATCGTAAAGTGATTACTCTCGTGGTCAGCTGGGATACTCTTCTAATTTAAATAAATTATTGTAACTAATGCATTGGAAGTAAAGGGTTACAACCAATGTTGGAATTCGATTATTAATTTTGATGATTAACAAACTAGATTGGATCTTGTTATAAGTGTTTCTTGTGTTGATCGAGTACTGAAGCAGGAAAATGGCTTCATGTAAAATTATGAGCATGGATTCGTAAGCAGCTATCAACATCTTCTTTTTACTGTAAGCTGCTAGTGGTCCTCACAAACAATAAAGACTAACCACCAACAGCTGGAGTGCTATTAAAGCGAGAGACAAGATGCCTAGAAACTGTTGTCTCTCACTTCTTGGCTTCAATAATATCCAGTGGTCCTCATGGAGATTGTGACACCAGGGGTCGATGAGGGGCGGAAGTGTGCACCGGTGCTGGCGTGAGCATGGACAAGCAGCGGGTGTTGGCAGACTTCTAGAAGTAGAGGCACATGAATTAAATGAATTCACGCCCGAATACGAGAGATCCTGAGACTGTGTAGGGATGAGGCTGCACAGTTGGTATGATTTCATGATTATACAAATATCGGACTATATAATTAAGAATAGCACAAATGAAATAATTTTGAGGTTGTACAGGTATGAGACTGTACAATAGAAAATAGCTTAAATGTTTTGATAGGTACCGACTATATCAACAAGGTGCACCTACCTTTTTGGTTGTACAGGTACGAGCTTAACTTGGAGCAATTCTGGGATGGGTGACCTCCTGGTAAGTTTTCTCCGGAAACATGCAAGTGAGGATAAAGCGTATAGGAAAAATCCTGTGCTGGATGGAGCGTCTTCTGACAGATTCTAGATGGAGGGGCACGTGAATTAACAGAATACACACCCGAATAGAAGAGATCCTGAGACTGTGTAGCGATAGGGCTGCACAGTTGGTGCAATTTTGTAATTATTTAGGAACGAGACCGTACAATTAAGAATAGCTCAAACGAAGCGATTTCGAGGTTGTACAGGTGTGCGACTGTACAATTGATAATAGCTTAAATGGTTTGATAGGTACTAAATATATCAACAAGGTGCACCTATCTTTTCGGTGCTCATTCCATAAGAACTTCAAAGTTAAATGTGCTTCACTTGGAGAAATTCTGGGATGAGTGACCTCCTAGGTAGTTTTTCCCAAAACTTTGAAAGGATAAAGCATGTTGGAAAGATCTCGTGTTGGTTCGTAGTGACTGTCGTGAAGCAGGGACGTTACAATGGTTCGCAGATGCTAATGGAGAATATTGGTCAACTCTAGAAGTTTTGGAGCAGTTGGAAGGGAAGCCCCCTACTTAGAATCTATATAAAGGGGTGTATCTCTAAAACTTATCCCAGTTATTACACTTGTATTGACACTCTTTGTAAGAGTAGTTTTAGGTAAGACTTGGATTAGTCTTGCTAGGTACTCAGGTCTAGGAATAGACTTAAGGGTAGGTTAGAGCTGAGCCTATGAGAAATGAAAATTTATGCTAATCGATAGTGATTTTATTGATGTCAAAAATCAGTACATGAAGTTATAGTTATGCTTGGAAAAAGCTTGTCTGTAAAGGTTAAGGTTGGACCCGTAATTTTTTTGGAAAAAAGCTTGTATGTTATAAAGGTCATGTTTAAACTCTTAAAACCCTAATGTATTGGAGAATTAGGAATTATAAAGGAGGGTCTTTTAGGTAGTAAATGTACTTGGAGTTGAGGAACCACTATAAATCGTTTGTGTGCTCTTTCCTTGTCTCAGTCATTTCTCTACTTTAGATCCTTCAGTGTTGTAGGTTGGGTGCGTGTCTACTTTTAGGCTCCGTGGGTTGAGCTTCCCTTTTTATTGATTTTGGGCTGAGTTGTCTCAAGTGTCAATCATTATAGTTAAGGTTAGGTTTCAACAATTCGAAGTTTCTATATAGAAATTGTGCTGTTGATAGTGATCCTACCGTACAAAGAAGACTTTGTAAAGTGATTACTCTCGTGGTTCGCTGGGATACTCTTCTGATTTAAATAAATTATTGTAACTAATGCATTGGAAGTAAAGGGTTACAACCAATATGTTGGAATTCGATTATTAATTTTGATGATTAACAAACTAGATTGGATGTTGTTATAAGTGTTTCTTGTGTTGATCGAGTATTGAAGCAAGAAAATGGTTTCATGTAAAATCATGAGCATGGTTTTGTAAGAAGCTATCAACATCTTCTTTTTATTGTAAGCTGCTAGTGGTCTTCGCAAACATTAAAGACTAACCACCAACAGCTGGAGTGCTATTAAAGCGAGAGACAAGATACCTAGAAACTATTGTCTCTCACTTCCTGGCTTCAATAGTATCCGGTGGTCCTCATGGAGAATGTGACATCCGGGTCGATGAGGGGCGGAAGTGTGCATCGGTGCTGGCGTGAGCATGGACAAGCAGCGGCTGTTGGCAGACTTCTAGATGTAGAGGCACATGAATTAAATGAATCCACGCCCGAATACGAGAGATCCTGAGACTGTGTAGGGATGAGGCTGCACAGTTGGTATGATTTCATGATTATACAAATATCGGACTATATAATTAAGAATAGCACAAATGAAATAATTTTGAGGTTGTACAGGTATGAGACTGTACAATAAAAAATAGCTTAAATGTTTTGATAGGTACCGACTATATCAACAAGGTGCACCTACCTTTTTGGTTGTACAGGTACGTGCTTCAGTTGGAGCAATTCTGGGATGGGTGACCTCCTGGTAAGTTTTCTAGGGAAACATGCAAGTGAGGATAAAGCATATAGGAAAGGTCTTGTGCTGGATGGAGCGGCTTCTGACAGATTCTAGATGGAGGGGCACATGAATGAACTGAATACACACTCGAATAGAAGAGATCCTGAGACTGTGTAGCAATAGGGCTGCACTGTTGGTGCGATTTTGTAATTATTTAGGAACGAGGCCGTAAAATTAAGAATAGCTCAAATGAATTGATTTTGAGGCTGTACAAGTGTGCGACTATACAATTGATAATAGCTTAAATGGTTTGATAGGTACTAAATATATCAACAAGGTGCACCTATCTTTTCGATGCTCATTCCATAAGAACTTCAAAGTTAAATGTGCTTCACTTGGAGAAATTTTGGGATGAGTGACCTCCTAGGTAGTTTTTCCCAAAAATTTGAATGAATAAAGCATGTTGGACAGATCTCGTGTTGGTTCGTAGTGACTGTCGTGAAGCAGGGACGTTACAATGGTTCACAGATGCTAAAACCGAAATGGCTTTTGAATCAAAAGGGTTGAAATGGTTGAGAATTCTAGAAATGACCAAACATAGCCCAGTGGAGAATATTGGTCAACTCTAGAAGTTTTGGAGCAGTTGGAAGGAAAGCCCCCCACTTAGAATCTATATAAAGGGGTGTAAAACATCTCTAAAACTTATCCCAACTATTACACTTGTATTGACACTCTTTGTAAAAGTAGTTTTAGGTAAGACTTGGATTAGTCTTGCTAGGTACTCAAGTCTAGGAATAGACTTAAAGGGTAGGTTAGAGCTGAACCTATGAGAAATGAAAATTTATGCTAATCGATACTGATTTTATTGATGTAAAAAATCAGTACATGAAGTTATAGTTATGCTTGGAAAAAGCTTGTTTGTAAAGGTTAAGGTTGGACCCGTAATTTTTTTGGAAAAAGCTTGTATGTTATAAAGGTCAAGGTTAAACTCTTAAAACCCTAATGTATTGGAGAATTAGGAATTATAAAGGAGGGTCTTTTAGGTAGCAAATGTACTTGGAGTTGAGGAACCACTATAAATCGCTTGTGTGCTCTTTCCTTGTCTCAGTCATTTCTCTACTTTAGTTAAGGTGTGCTCTTGAATCTGTGAATATCTATTTGTGAAAAACCATATTGTTTTATCTAGAACCATGCAAAGATTAGTTGAAAAACTAACTCACCCGTCTTAGATTTTTCAGGGCCATGATATTCAAACACAATGTTGTCAGTCATTAAAACACAAGAGAGAACAATGTTGATCATTGTCTAAAGGAAAACAAGAAATTAAACTAACACATGGCAGTATAGAAAGACCCCTAGAATCCTATTTGTCAACATTTGGTGAGGGAAACAGCTTTATATATATATAAGCTTCTCATATGAGAGCTTAATTCTTATGAATATCTTTTTAATATTGAATTTCAGCTTTTAATTTAAATCCTAAACCACAAATCCAAAAATTTTAAATCCCAAACCCTAAAACCCTAAACCTTGTATACTAAACTCTAAATCCTAAATCCTAAATCCTAAACCCTAAACATTAAATCCTAAATTCTAAAATAGCCTAAACTCTAAAACCCGAAAACCTAAACCCTACATTCTAATTCCTAAAAATATAAAACATTAAATTTTTTCAAACACAAAACAAGCAATAAACAAGGGTAATTTTGTATATAATTTTTAGTTTAAATGAGAGTGTTAATTAATTTTTACAAGATGTTATAAAAATTGTGTTAGTTAAGATTCATTTATTATAGCTTTTCAAGTGTCCATAGGGCACTTGATGAGCATGAAATTACACTACTTTTACAGCATGCACTGTAGTCTTTTGGCCTTGCATTTAGCATAAATTCATGCATGTAGATATGCAATCACTTGCTTTTGCACCAAATCCTACTTTACTTGCCCTTGTTTTCCTTCAGGTGCATTTAGGTCCCTTTTGGAGAGGATTTTGACGATTTTGGCCCAAAACTCAAGAAGGCGCTGCTGACTGCCCAGTTCTAGTTCAATCTGTACCAGTGACAACCCCCAGACACATGCTGACAGCGGGTGCTGCATGAAGTCCTTGTTTTATAATTGGCTGGAGCTTGCGCCAAGTTTTAGGAGTCATTATTTGTTATCACGTGGACACTCCTTGGAAGGAAATAAGAGTATGCTGCTAGGTTTTGAAAAGAAGACTTATTGACCAAGACTTAGGGTTTTAATAGAAGTTTGGTTCTCTATAAATAGAAAAAAATAAAACCCTAAGAGAAACAACTTTTAGCCATCGATACACTCTTTCTTCTCTATCAAAAATTCATCTTTCAGAGCATAAGGAAGTGGAGATTTCAACAAGAAGGAAAGTGAAGACTTTTAGTTTTTTATTTAACAGCATGTCGTCAACTATCCCTATTGTTGTTTTTAGATTCTTCATGAACTAGTATTTTATATCTAGGTTTATGGGATGTAGCTACAGCTTTATGTTTGGGTAATAATTCATGTTTGGTTTCTTTTACTCGTTGATGCCTTGATTTGTGTATGGAGAACTTAACAGTGCATGTGGCTTGATCACCCTCATGTACATCTTAGACGACTTAGCGAAGCACTGAACAGGAGAAGCTAGGAAATCTGATCATTCCATATACAACCTCCATCCTAAATATTGTCGAGAGAGGGTTTTAGGGTAGTTGAGAATTCAGCACCTAGTACAGCACCTACTCCACCCTAGGACAGGCAACACTGGCGAACAACAGGTTATTCGGGATTAGGGTAGTTTTACACTATTAGTGAACAACTGGTTGTAAAAATTATAGGCTAGGTAACCCTACAAGATAGACGAGATAAGTAATCGAATTCTGGAATATTATTTGAACAGCATGAGCTATAGTGAACCCCGGACAACCTATGTTTTCTTACAACTGCATCTTTTCACCAGCCGATACTATTACTTTACTTTCTGCTTATTTACTTTATTACCTCAAGTTATTATCATCACAATCTCAATTTTATTTATTTATTTGTTATTTAGTCTAATTAATTGAAATTTTAAGGACAATGTTGTTTATAGCAGTCCCTGTGATTCAACTTTCTTTACTACAGCACGTTGTATACATGCAGCTAGTTTGACAAGAACAGCACTTGTTATCATTTCTCTATTAATTATTCTGGATGATTTTGCCACATGATAATATCCACGCATATCCAAACAAACCAAAAAAAATATCATCTGATAACTTGTAATTTACTAATCATTATTAGGCTCTCTAGACAAGAATATTTTTAAATTTCAGAAGTGTCAAGTGCGTTGCTTAGTGCTCTTATCTCCTCCAAAGATTGACATGACAAAATAATAATATAAATAAATAGTTCCAACAGAAGAAGTCTAGTATGAACAATGAAGTCAGATCTAACAATAGTTTCTTTTAGTTATCAAAATGATAAGATTGTATT
Source organism: Turnera subulata (assembly GCA_028386065.3). Classification (NCBI taxonomy): domain Eukaryota; kingdom Viridiplantae; phylum Streptophyta; class Magnoliopsida; order Malpighiales; family Passifloraceae; genus Turnera; species Turnera subulata. The sequence continues at coordinate 23,703 of JAKUCV010002101.1, read as the reverse complement.
ATCTAACAATAATAATATAAATAAATAGTTCCAAGAGATGAAGTCCAGTATGAACACAGATCTAAGTCTAACAACACTTTTTTTAGTTATTAAATTGAAAATGAGTCTGGTTCCAGAGAAATTGGTCCATCCCTTTGTTGTATTATCTAATTATAGTCGTCCATGAAGGTGGAATTAAGTCCATAGGGCCATTTGTATAATTTATCAGTAAATGTAAAAAGGTGAAAGTAAGTATAACGATTACAAAGTTCAGACCAAAAAAGTTAAACCAACACTAACATGAAATTAGTCTGCACTTTGTCCACTAATTGCCAACCCCCCCACCCGAAAGCATTCCCCTTTACAAAACAACCAAATTAAAAATTTGGAAGAGTAGTTTGCCAACAAACACAAGAAAAACCAAAAGAAATACAAATTCTCACCAAAATTTAATTTTTCTATCCTATTTATATAACATCTATATTATATTTTAAAGCCATATTTCTTTACCTACTGCAAATTCTCCGTCAGTTCATTTATTTTCTTAAAAAAAACTGCTCTTTATAAAAAGACTTACATGAGGCAATTTTGGTTATATAAAAATAATTATAAAGAAATATAAATTCTATATGAATCATGAAGTTCTTACAAAATAATTTTAGAGACATTTTTTTTGGTACAATATTCTCCTTTTAGAATTAGAAAAAGAATATTCATGAATATCTATAAGAATGTATAAGGGAGAAAAAAGAAGAAATGGAGAATTAAAATTAGTTTTGAAAAACAATAATGGATCATAAATTATAAGTAAAAATTATTTTAAAAAATTCTAATACAGTTAGGAGAATGTTTTAATTAAAAGTGCTAATGCATCTGAATAAAAAAATAGATTATAAATACACCTACATATAAATACAAAAATTTGGCACAAGAAGTAACAGTAGATAACAACTCTGGTTCCAGAGAAGAAGTCTAGTATGAACATTGAACACAGATCTAACAAATTTTTTTTTTTAGCTATCAAAATGATAAGATTGTATTTTGTAACAATAGATAACAACTCTGATTCTAGATATGCTGGTCCATCATTTTTTATATATAATTTATAGTCGTCCATCATTTTTAAATACAACTACATATGAATACAAAATTAATTTCGCACAAAAAGTAACAACAGATAACAACTGTCTGTAAGGACCCGGATTAAGATTTACTCAATCCCCTCACTCGCATCCTTACATCTTCTTCGGGTCGATTCAACATCTATAGAGTCGCCACCCAGATTTTATTTGTAAGTAACCGGGTATGCAAACAAAGAGACAAAATGCGCAGCGGAGAAACCCGGAACTAATGGAGGATCCATGTGAAACAGGGTAAACCAAATAACAAGATTTTCGTACCTGGTTTGGTTGAGATCTTTCACTCAACTGATGATCCAAATCAGCAAGAACCGGACAGAAATCCGACTCCTCTACGGTATCCACACGAACCATTGATGACTGCTAGCAACCGTCACACGATCACTAACCCGAGCACTCCCTAACCGCAGTACTAGCTGCAGAATTTTCGAGAGCTAGAGACTAGAGAGTGTTTGATGTGTTTCTTTCTCAAGTATGAAGAGTGTGTTTTTCTATTGTGTTGAGCTCTCAAAAATCTGCTCTTACTAACACTCTTTCATATATCAATTATATATGTTTTCAACATTAGTTAACATAGAAATGGCCAACCTAATCATACATACATCTTATCATGCATGATTGTGTTTTCCATTATCTATACTTTAGTCACAATCATCAACATGATTATGTCTCCACTAACTCAATCATATATATCAACATATATATAAGACAACACATCCTTTCATGCTTTTTTGGACAATAAATCAGGTTCAATAATTCTGGTAACTATTGAACTGATCAACCCAACCATGGTCTAACCACTAGCTCAATAACCTGGTCCAACCATGGTCTAACCACTAGCTCGAATCAACAGTTATAAGTGTGTGACCCTGTAGGCACTAATCACGTTGTCAACAATTATAAACTCTCATTTATAATTATAAACAATGAGCGGTGTCTAGCAACACATCATTGTTACCCAAGTGACCAGATCAGTACTGTTTCATTATGCCTCGGAAAAATGTCATTATCCTTTCGTCACATTATCAAGATCAAACACAAGACATGGAAAATGTCATTATCCTTTCCTCTGCTCCCCTTGCCGTTCAACTCGGTAGAGGAGTTACAGGAAGCAGTGGAGTGCAAACCAGTTTTCATCAACCAAGTATGCTCTTTGCTTAGACAATGGAAGGAGGGGGACGCGGCCTTTAATCATCTATGTTGGGTATTGATGAAGGGGATCCCACTGTGTGTTTGGTCCATGGATTTATTTATTGCGATTTCCGCAAATTTCGGCACGAAGGTTGATTGGAGCTCTGAATCAATGTCTATAGATCGCTTTGATGTTGCAGAAGTCCTTGTTCTTACCACCTCAAAGCGTCTCATTAAGTGTGTACTCTCAGTCTCTGAGGGAGATCACGCTTTTGATGTTGGCGTCGTTGAGTCTCAATATGACCCCCTTGACTGGGAGTGGTCATCAGTGCAATCTCCGACACAGCCTCCTCGCTCCGACCCTGACACCAGTGGGCCCACTCTCTCGCCTCCCAAACAGATCAGTAAAGCAATCTCTTCTCCCAACAACTCGCACCAATCAAACCAAAATGCCGCATCGACTTCTGACGATATCTTTATTCTGCGCCCCATTATCGAGAGGCATGGCGAGTCTGTAAAGACCACCTTCCAAAACCCACTCATACTTTCTCCTATACTGACCCCATCTGAGCAGTCAGAAAACCATGTATCTGTGGACTCGCACATGATACCCTATGAACCTAATCACACCAATCCAACCAAGTATTCACCCAACCCAATGCCCCCCTCAAGCCCAGCCCAACATTCTGTTTCAAGCCCAGTCAATGTACCATTATCAGTGGCCCTCACACCCGAGCACACCCCTAACCTTCACATCCCTCAACCTCTGGTCCCCTATCTAAACACGCCCTCTGCCTCGTGTTCTCCCTTCATCAGCCCCACTCCACCTCCATCCAAATCCCATGATTTTGAAGCTTCATCAAGCAGCCTAAGGTCATATCAATTATCCTCTTCCACACGGTGCGACCAATGGGAACCCCCAACCTATGCCGAGGATTCATCTTCTCTTCAGGGTTTGGTGGAGAGAAAAGTCATGGCAGTCCTAAAAAGTATGGGGCTGCAGTAGAACCCAAACAAGGCAAAGTCTTTTCTGAAGAAGAGCAGATTCATCTCAAAAAATGGCAGCATTATATCCACTCCAGATAGCAGGATGTCGGTGATTGATTCTGACATTGCTAAGGTGAATAAGAGTGTTGAGGGCGGCGCTAAAATCATTGAGTCTACTCTTGTCTCCTTCAATTCTTACGAAGTGAATGAAACCAATGGAATTGGTGATTTAATCGGCTGGCATAGGTCAGCCAATTTAATGGAATGCGAGAATCTGTTGATTAAATTGGTGGACTCTGAAGCTTTCAACTAGGTGAGGTCTAGAGCCTCATCGTAGAATGGTATTCTATGTTTTGTGTTCTATTACATCTTATGTTTTTTTTTTCACCTGGAATATTAGGGGGATTAACTCCTAAAAGAAACAATCTCAAGTGCGTCGGCTTGTCTCTCTCCATCGCGCAAACTTCATCTTTCTCAGTGAGACTAAGTGCTGCAAGATTGATATGCCTTTCTGTCATAAAGTATGGGGGAATGGGAATATTGATTTTCGTTCTGCGGAAGCTCGGGGCTCTACAGATGGGCTCCAGCTAATTTGGAATTGTGACTTCTTCAATCTCCACCAGGCTCATGTGTCTAATTATTGGATTATTATGGAGGGAGCCCTCCTACCTTCTGGTCACAGGGTTACTATCTGTGGAGTTTACAGCCCTAATACAATTGACTTCCGATTGCAAATGTTTACCGATCTATGCATAATGAAGTTGTCCTTCATGGCTCCTTGGTTGATCCTCGGCGACTTCAATGAAACGCTTAAAGCTTCTGATCGGAAAAGTGGGAGAATGTGCCGCCGCGGTGCTGAAGCCTTCAAAAAATTTATCCAAAGGCTGAATCTTATTGAGTTTTCCCTTAAGGGGCATTTATATAATTGGGGGAATTACTGAGCTGCTAGCCGGATTGACAGAGTCTTTGCTGAACATGATTGGCCCATCTTTCTTCTGCATTTGTCCCTTACTGCTGGTAGTAAACAAAACTCGGACCACTGCCCCTTGTTGCTCTCCCAGGAATCCGTGGATTAGGGATTCAAACCGTTCAGATTCTTAGCAGCTTGGTGGGATCATCCTGGGTTCTATGATAGTATCAAAGAAATGTGGGCTGAGGCAGGTCGTGAATTTCCAAATCAGTTCAACATATTAAAGAAACTAGGAGCTTTGAGGTGCATCCTTGCTAGTTGGAATCGAGAGGTTTTTGGGAATGTGAACGCCATTCTTCTTTCAATTCTAGAGGAGCTGGATTGTTTTGACAAAGTTGCTGAGACCCGTGACCTATCCCAATCTGAGCTTGCCTCCATTAATGCTCTCAAATCTGAACATGAGATCAAATACAAACAATTGGAGGCAATTTGGCGGCAGAAGGCAAGAATAAAATGGTGCAAACTCGGGGATAGGAATTCACGTTTCTTTCACATATCAGCATGGATAAGGGGCTCTAAAAATCAAATCAGCCACATCAGGTCCAACAATGATCTGATTACTGACCCGACAGCCATAAAGGAGGAGACCAAGAATTACTTTGCCAAGCTCTATTCTCCTTGCAACTATGCTAGACCTTCCCTCGGCTCAATCACCTTTACAAGACTCGATACCTCTCTTGCACGTGATCTGGAAAAGCCTTTCTCAATGGAGGAAGTCAAGAATGCTGTTTGGAGTTATGATAGCTCCAAGGCCCCAACTGTTGGGAACTAATTAAATACGATGTTTTTGAATCCTTGGACGATTTCAGCATATATCACACTTATTGCCAAAAATTCCGGGGCTGAATCCTTGGACGATTTCAGGCCCATCACGCTTGTGCATGAATTATACAAAATCATCTCAAAACTTCTGGCATCGAGGTTGAAATCTGTCTTAACAAATTTGATCAGTAGTCAACAATCGGCCTTTATTAAAGGAAGAAGTATTATGGACTGTGCTTTCGTTGCTAACGAAGTAGTCCATTCCTTAAGAAAAGAAAAGCGCGAAGCCATTATCTGGAAGCTTGACTTCCAAAAGGCTTTCGATTCGGTGGATTGGGGCTACTTGTCTCAGGTTTTGGAGGCCATGGGATTTGGATTATTATGGAGGAGATGGATTGACGAATGCCTTTCCTCATCAAAAGCGGGCGGTCTTGGTTAATGGCCCTCCTTCCGAGAAATTCACAATGAGGAGGGGTCTCAAACAGGGAGACCCTCTCTCTCCATTTTTGTTCATATTAGCGGCAGAGGGGTTGTTGCGTATTCTGTCCAAGGCAAGCTCCCTATATCTGATTCAAGAGGTACCCGTTCATGGCATTAATATATCCATCCTACAGTTTGCAGATGACACCATACTCTTCTCACCAGCAGATGTCTCATCATTGCTGAACCTTAAGCGATGTTTGAAAATCTTTGAGGCACTCTCGGGTCTAAGTGTTAATTTTTTCAAGAGAAGCATTATTGGGAATGGACTGCCTACTACTCATGTTCAAGAATATGCTAATAAGTTGCACAGCTGCATAGAGCATTTCCCGATCAAATACCTTGGTTATCCACTCGGGGCGAATATGAGACATGTTGAGGCATGGAAACCCGTTATGGAAAAATTTTCTACCAAGCTCAAGGCATGGAAAGGCAAGCACCTCTCCCTTGGCGGCCGGGTCACACTTATCAAATCCGTCCTTAGTGGACTCCCCATTTACTTCATGTCCTTATTCCGTCTACCGGTGGTTGTTGACAAAAGAATTATTAAGATCCAGCGGTGTTCTTCTGGAACAGTCTCAACGAGTCTAGAAAGGTGTGTCTTTTGGCGTGGAAATCCATCTTCATCCCCAAAGATTCTGGTGGCATGGACATTGTAGACATTCATGTCATGAATCAATGCCTACTCTTCAAATGGCTTTGGAATTACACTAAGCCAAGAAAGGAAGTTTGGAAAAGCCTTATTAAATCTAAATGCACCGCAGATACTTCAGATTTATTCCAATCTTTTTCCCCTTCAAAGGTTTCAGCTCAATGGAGTGATATCACTCATTCTAGGGATGCCTTAGATCACTTTGGACTGTCTCTACGATCCTGCTCTCGCATCGAATTTGGCAACGGCGAGAGAATTCGGTTTTGGGAAGATGATTGGTCGGGTAAGGGTCCCCTGAAATTGTTATTCACGCGGCTGTATTCAAATGCTCTTTCTAAAGAGCGCTCCATGTGTGAATTCCTTAAGACCACCACCTCACTACCTCTCTGGCTATCCTCTTGGCGCAGCCCAATGCAAGATTGGGAAAATGACGATATTGAGATAGTGAAATTATTGACTTTTAATGTGTCCCTCCAGCCAAACCGAATGGATTCATGGACTTGGCTTGACAATCAGGATGGGAATTACTCGGTATCCTCCGGAAGGAAGTTTTTATATTCTCACGGGGGGTTTTCGTGCACAAAGCCTCTCATTTGGCTCACCCTGACACCCTTCAAAATCGAATGTTGGCTTTGGTTGGCCATCAACAACACAATTCCTACGAAAGAAGTCCTGCGACATCGAGGTATTATCCCCTTGGCAAATTCTATTTGTACCTTTTGTAAGAAAAAGCTTGATTGCAGGGACCACCTTCTTCTCCTCTGTCCGCTCACTTTGAATGTTTGGGGTAATCTTTGTAGAAGGTGGGGTATCCAGTGGGTTATGCTCGCAACTCTCAGTGATTTTCTGCTTCAATGGTCTTTTGTTTCTCCTTTCAACTGTAGTAGACCTTTCTGGACTGCAATTGCATACGCAACTCTTTGGTCCATTTGGCTAGAAAGGAACATGAGAGACTTCAATAACTCTGACTCTGATAAGGACAGAATTGTAGATCTTGCTTTGGTGAATGTTACCTCTTGGATCAAGTCCTCTCAGTGCTTCCTGCGTAATTGCAAATGCTGATACAATGAAGCTGTGTAAGGCCCCACGCCTTGCACCACCAAACTGATTGGTCTCTGTTCGACTTTTTAATGTGTTATTCTGTGTCTTTTCCTGTGTAGTTTCTTCCTATTTCTGCGATCATTGTGGAGCTGTATCGAGCTTCTGCTGCATTCTTATGCAGCTTTGTACATTTATTCATATTGAATAAAATAATAGTTAGCATCAAAAAAAAAACCCCCACTACACATTATATCATGTACCCAACAAATACTCTAAGGTTTACTCAGTTACGGGTAACTAAGAGTAATGTCAAAGTACACGACTCATATGTTGGGAACCTTGATGATCTCATGTCTAAGGATAGTACATATGAGAACCACTAATGACAACATATATATAACAGTCCATGTAGTGTTCTTATGTCAGGTCAGTCCAGACCACAAGTTCTCTAACTTGTACCCGTATGTAGAATTCATATCTCATATAATTCTCAACATACGCTAGTCGTAATTTATTATTACAACCGATCCATAATAATAATCGACTAGGGGACAATTCAAGAATATAAAATATTCTTAGGTTATAAATATGTGCAAGCATTTATCACTGATAAACATATTTATTGGAATAAAACCATAATAAATATACATGACTATAGAATCATCCAATGATTGGCTTTTGGGCATTACACTAACAATCTCCCACTTGCACCAAAGCCAATCATCCATGTATCTAATACCAATGGATCTAGCATGACCATCATGCTTCTGCTGTGTGAGCGGCTTAGTTAAAGGATCTGCTACATTGTTTTCAAAAGGAACCTTGCACAGCCTCACATCGCCTCTGCCTATGATCTCTCTAATAAGATGGTAGCGTCGGAGTATATGCTTGGATCTTTGGTGGTATCTAGGTTCTTGAGCCTGTGCGATTGTTCCATTGTTGTCACAATGTAGCTCAATCGGACTTTCAATGCTCGGAACCACCCCAAGTTCAGTTACGAACTTCTTAATCCAAACAGCCGCTTTCGCTGCATCAGAGGCAGCGATATATTATGACTCAGTGGTAGAATTGGCAACTGTTTCTTGCTTTGAACTGTTCCAGCAAACAGCACCACTTCCAAGACAAAACACATATCATGATTGCGATCTAAAGTCATCCCTGTCAGTAAGCTAGCATCTGTGTAACCCTTTACAACAAGCTCATCAACGCTTCCGTATACAAGGAATGCATCCTTAGTTCTTCTCAAGTACTTAAGGATGTTCTTAACCGCTGTCCAGTGACCTTCACCGGGATCAGATTAATATCTGCTTGTGACACTTAATGCATATGCGACATCTGGTCGAGTATATAGCATGGCATACATGATAGATCCTATTGCTGACGCATAAGGAATCTTACTCATTCGCTCTCTCTCCTTAGATGTATTAGGACATTGATTCTTTGAGAGAGTTATGCCATGAGACATGGGCAAGAAACCTTACTTGGAATCTTGCTTGCCAAACCTTTTAAGCACCTTGTCAATATATGTACTTTGACTTAGGCCAAGAAGCCTTTTGGATCTATCTCTATAGATCTTTATACCTAGCACGTAGGCAGCTTCTCCTAAGTCCTTCATTGAGAAATTCTTTCCTAACCATGTCTTTATAGACTGTAGTGTTGGAATATCATTCCCAATGAGTAGAATGTCGTTAACATGCAACAATAAGAAAACGATAGTGCTCCCACTAACCTTCTTGTAAACACATGGCTCATCTTCATTTTTAATCAAACCAAATTGTTTGATTACTTCATCAAAATGAAGATTCCAACTCCTAGAAGCTTGCTTTAATCCATAAATGCATCTTTGCAATTTGCATACCATATTAGCATCCTCTGGAGTGACAAAACCTTCAGGCTGTGTCTTGTTCACATCCTCTAAAAGATTTACACTAAGGAAAGCAGTTTTGACATCCATCTGCCATATCTCATAATCATGGTATGCAGCTATAGCCAATAGAATTCGGATGGATTTAACCATGGCAACTGGCGAAAAAGTTTCGTCATAGTCAATACCATGACTTGTTTAAAACCTTTAGCAACCAATCGCCCTTTAAAGGTAATCACATTACCATCCATGTTGGTCTTCTTCTTATAGACCCACTTGCATCCAATGGGTTTTACTCCTTCAGGTGGATCAACCAAGGTCCATACCTTGTTTTCATACATGGATTCCATCTGAGAATTCATGGCTTCTAGCCACTTCTTAGAGTCTGGACCCGTAATTGCCTGCTGATAGGAAGTGGGCTCTTCTTCATCCATGAGCATCACGTCTCCAGTATGAGTCAAAAGAAATCCTTATCTCTCAGGCTCATACCGAGTCCTATCAGACCTACGTGGTCCATGTGTTACAGGTACAGGATTTTCACCCACAACATCTTGCGGTTCCTGTCCTTGTTCCATCTCAACCTCTATAGCTTCTTGCTGTACTCGAACTTCTTCACATGAACTGTTGATGACTGCTAGCAACCGTCACACGATCACTAACCCGAGCACTCCCGAACCGTAGTACTAGCTGCAGAATTTCCGAGAGCTAGAGACTAGAGAGTGTTTGATGTGTTTCTTTCTCAAGTATGAAGAGTGTGTTTTGCTATTGTGTTGAGCTCTAAAAAATCTGCTGATACTAACACTCTTTCATATATCACTTATATATGTTTTCAATGTTAGTTAATATAGGAATGGCCATCCTAATCATACATACATCTTATCATGCATGATTGTGTTTTCCGTTGTCTATACTTTAGTCACAATCATCAACATGATTATGTCTCCACTAACTCAATCATATATATCAACATATATATAAGACAACACATCCTTTCATGCTTTTTTGGGCAATAAATCAGGTTCAATAATTTTGGTAACTATTGAACCGATCAACCCAAACAGCACGGTCCAACCATGGTCCAACCACTAGCTCAATAACCTGGTCCAACCATGGTCTAACCACTGGCTCGAATCAACAGTTCTAAGTGTGTGATCCTGTAGGCACTGATCACGTTGGCAACAATTATAAACTCGGAAAAATGTCATTATCCTTTAGTCACAACACATCATTGTTACCCACGTGACCAGATCAGTATTGATACATTATGCCTCGGAAAAATATCATTATCCTTTAGTCACAATATCAAGATCAAATACGAGACATGGAATATGTCATTCTCGTATATGTTTAATCTAAGTTTTCTTGATCTCTGAGTTAACTATGTAAAACAGAAACAAATGATATCCCCAAATCACTTAATCTGAGCATGGCCATGCATTTACAGTTCAACTCTATCAAGAGGACCAACTGATAATATACCCGTTATAAGGGTTGGACGAATTCCATCTTGATCTTAAAAAACCCACTACACATTATATCATGTACCCAACAATTACTCTAAGGTTTACTCAGTTACGGGTAACTAAGAGTAATGTCAAAGTACACGACTCATATATTGGGAACCTTGATGATCTCAGGTCTAAGGATAGTACATATAAGAACCACTAATGACAACATATATATAACAGTCCATGTAGTGTTCTTATGTCGGGTCAGTCCAGACCACAAGTTCTCTAACTTGTACCCATATGTAGAATTCATATCTCATATAATTCTCAACATATGCTAGTCTTAATTTATTATTACAACCCATCCATAATAATAATCGACTAGGGATAATTCATGAATATAAAATATTCTTAGGTTATAAATATGTGCAAGCATTTATCACTGATAAACATATTTGTTGGAATAAAACCTTAATAAATATACATGACCGTATAATCATCCAATGATTGGCTTTTGGGTATTACACTAACATTATTAAGGGCGAATTCTAGGAAAAACCTGACATCCGATACCAATGGCAACCGATTAGCGAACCATAGATGCTGAACCCGGGTGTTCGTCACAGTTGGCAAGTTGTTAGGTACCCATCCGTGTTGGGGCGAAATCATGTGCAATTGAAGATCCCTGCATGTCTCAAGTACAAACACACAAAACAAAAACAAAACAGAAACAAAAACAAAACAAGACAGATAATAAACACATAATTGAGCTTGCATTTCAAACAACTAGAAACTGCCTACGTACCCCCTATCATGGGTTCAAAGCTCACGTAGTTCTTGCATGGCATCACACAACTAATGCAGCAACAATACTATAACACCAGCACTGCTGCAACAATATCGACATCAAGGGCATAACATCGATCATCATAATCACCACATCAACATTACAATAATATCGCTAAAACTCATCACAGTGCTCCTCAATGCGACATCCCCATAATACCGACATTATAACAGCAAGATCGACATCACAACCTCAATACCAACATCACAACAGCAACATCAATATCACAGCAACATTACAGCACCGACACAAAACACAAAACACACACAACAAATTTAGCTTGCATCTCTACATCTCGAGACCTTTCCTACTCACTTTTGCTGTGTGATTTCTGTCATCACCAAATTGGTATTGATATAGTTTGGATAAAATTATACTCAAATTTTATTAATTGATCAAGAGAGAATACATTGGGAGAGAGGACGAACACTAAGAGAAAATACATTGGGCTCGACTTGTTTAGTTTCGAGTATTTAACAGACAAGCTCAGGCTCGGCTCGTTTCCTTAACGAGCTATTATCGAGCGAATCTGAACGGCACGGTAAGTTTAGGTTAAACTTGGTTTTTCTTTGAAATCAAAGAACCGCATAATGCAACAACAGAAGTTCACTGCTCTCATTTAAAGTGATGGCTGATAGTTCCATTTGGTTTTTCTTTCAGCAAATTGAAGGACGTGAAATCAAAGTAAACGTAACAGTGAAACCCTTGCAACTTATCGATTTGTCTTTGCTCCAAAAAGAGGAATCCCAATTTGTTGACAGCACTTACAAAGTCTATGTGGGAAATTTTGCTAAAATAGTGACTACGGATATTATATAATTTAGAATATCAAAAAAATAATAAATATTATTAACAATAATTGATTTATAAATTTCTATCTAATACTAAAATTAATTCTAAAAAAAGCATATATGTTTGTCTAGATTATCAAGAAAAACATTTATTTACATTATATATAATTTTTTCTCAAAAAAATAATTAATATATAACCCTTTATTTATATTTTCTCAACAACAATCATGAATTGTGAAGGACAATAATTATTAAGAAATAATAAAACTATAAAGAAGAACTGTTGAAGAGTTAGCGAAAACTACGGACATGCATAACATCACAACAAAAGAATGATCATAGAGAAGAATAATTATAAGAACTCACGATATATATTTTTTTCTATAATTTATTATCAATAAGATGTATTGGGAAGAAAAATTGATCTATAAATTCCTATTCTAATACAAAAATCAATTCTAAACAATATGTATCTAATTTATTCAAAATATATATAAAAATTAATGTCTAAATTATATATAAGTTCTTCTCAAGTTAATGATTAATGTATAAGTATTTATTTATATTTTCTCAAAAGCTACCAAGAATTACAAAAAACAATAATAGAAATATGTAGAAGAACATTTGAAGAGTTAGCGAAAGCACGAACAAGAGCAACATCTACGAAAAAAATAATCATAGAGAGGAATAATCACAAGAACTTATGACAACTATGAAAAAACACGAAGAATAGTCGAATAGTTAACAAAAACTACCAACAAAAACAACAACGGCTATAAAAAAAATAATAACAAAAAATAATAACATATTTAATAATGACCTTAATTGGTAATATAATTTGATAATCAAAATTATATAATTAAGAATATAAAAGGATTAAAATATATTATTCACAATAATCAATTTATGAATTCTTATTCTTTTCCAAAAAGTAATTCTAAAAAATTTTGTTTATATACGTCCTTCACAGGAAAATGATTAATGTATAAATTTTTGTTTATATTTTTTCAACAACTGCCAATCATTAAGAAGAATAATAATTACTGGAAAATAATAAAACTATAGAGAAGAACAACTATAGAGTCTGCGAAAAACTAGAACAATGTCTATCAAAAAGAATAATCATGGAGAAGAATAGTCACATGGTCTCATGGCAGATGTGTTTGTAATTTATTATCAATAAAAACTACGGTAAACAAAAATCGAAGAACAGTTGAATTGGTAGCGAAAACTAGAAACAAGAACAATGCTTACGAAAAAAATAATAATAGAAACTAATATTATATAACTTAATAATCCCCTTCATTGATAATATAATTAGATAATAAAAATTATATAATTTAGAATATCAAAGGATTACCAGATACCACTAACAATAATCGATTTATGAATTCCTATTCTATTACAAAAACTAAAACTAATTCTAAATAATTCGTTAGTCTAGATTATGAAAAAAAAAAATCTTTGTGTACATTATATATAAGTCATTCTAAAGATAATGATTAATATATAAGCATGTATTCATATTTCTCAATAACAAAAATTTACGAAGAGTAATAATTATTAGAAATAATAGAACTATGTGGAGAAGAGCCAAAAAATCAGCAAAAATTATGAAAAAAATAGCTTTTTCCCAAGAGAATAATCATGAAGAAGAATAATCACAGGATTTCATGACATATGTGTTTGTAATTTATTACAAAAAAGTACTATGAAGAAGAACAGTCGAGCAGTCAATGAAAATTACGAAAGAACAATGACTACGAAAAAGAAAAACAACATAAAAGAATTATCATATGAATTCATGACTATCTATTTATAGTCTATTGTCAGAAAAGAAGAACTATAACGAAGAAAAATTGAGGTACAGTTTAATAATTAATGTAAACTACCAAAAAGAACAACGACCACAAAAACAAATAATAATAAAAAATAATAATATAATTTAATAATTAAAATTATTTAATTTAGAATATCAATAGACAAATATCATTAACAATAATAATCGATTTATTAATTCTTATTTAACTGCATAAATTAATTTTAGATAGTGCATTTGTTTATATTTTATCAACAACTACAAAAAAAAA